>JARYGA010001591.1:0-45916 GCA_030545235.1 Helianthus tuberosus | reverse complement strand
TATTTGTAAAACTCATTACACCTTAGATCCTTTGACCCTAACCTGGTTAATTTTTTTAGTTAAATACGGCATGTACCTTGCACATGAGGGTATATTAGTAATTTACTAATATATTTAAATTAAACAAATAAACAAAACACATATATTTGTTTCAGATCTCTCTCTCCCCTCTATCTCTCCACAAAATAAACGACAAAATGTCACACCCTGATATTTCCACATATTACCGGTGGGCCCGGTGGGGAGTATCGTGACGTAGTTGATATCATCATTGTCAATATTCACAGTTTAATGCATAGCGGAAGTCTAAAAGTAACAAAATTACAAACCGAATGAAAGTAACATGAGTATAACAATCGTAATGTAAAAGGATCCACAGGCGGATCAAAACAAAGGAAATATTGTTCAACAGATTTTTAAAGTGATAAAGCTTGCATGACTCTTTATTTAATTCACTCAGGAGTAGCCAGCCTATTCCGCCTAGTACATGCACTTAACCTTTTGGAAAATACGTCAGTTTACACTGGTAAATACAATTAACCGACTCTTTTTGAAAAGCGTATAAAAATTGATTTAAATGCACAAGGCACAAATATTCTTTTATAACTTGGGATAATTATTTTAAAATAATCTTGTAAAAGAATTATATGTTTGTTATACGTTCAGTAGCCTGGGTTGAATACCGGGTTAAAGATTAATAGACGCACCACATAATATAACCCACGGCGAGTTATTCTCGAACAGGCGGGTATATTATTCTACATACGCACCGGCAGGTGTATGCCTACACCCCGTGCTTAAGTTGTGGCCATTTCAATGAATGAGCCGAGGATATCCAGGACATGGTCATTAACCCCCCAAAGGCTTTAAGCAAACAAAACAGATTAAATGGGTTATATCAATAATTTAACCTTCATACGATTAAAGATTCAATACCCGACTAAGCGGTATTTCATATACCGTATCCCAAGCCCGTATAAGGGAAATTAAGTTAAAAGTATTTACCTGAGCAAATATTCAAATTTATCTCAGCCGTATACAATCAGCAAGTGCAAATATCTTTTACTGGGCTCCTAAATCTGGAACGAAGGTTTTTAATACCCTATTAGATTCCTAACGGGCCTTACTTAAGTTTAAACTTATACCAGTTAGTTTTTAAGAAAGATATATGGTTCAAAACGCAAGATTAAGCGAAGACCGGATTTAAATGTGATTTAGACCTGACAAGTTTGAAGACTTGTATAATATGGGTAAACTAAACACATTCTGGATTTTGAGGTAAAAATGATAAGATTTGACCTGTTTCGGTCAGTTTATGGAAACTAGTTACATAAACCGCACCGAACGCAAATAATGCATAATGGGTAACCAAATGAGTCATGTACAGGTTCCCTAAGTTAATATGCCTTAAATATGTTGTGATATCAGTATGATACCTTTCATTATGCCCAAAACGAATTTAAAATCAATTTAAGCCCCGTAGGGGTATTTTGGTCATTTTTAAGGTTATAAAAGAGGTTAAATATTAATCTGAGGTTCTGGTCTGAAATGATCAGTAAAAATAATTATTTTTTCAAGTCATATCAGTAGGGTATTGCATATTTGTGAAATTTATCATTTATAACAAAATTATGCGCCGTATGGGCATTTTGGTCATTTCACATAAGCTTTAAAGGTCAAATTTGGAAATCTGAGTTCAAAACTTTTACTTACTATTAAAGTATAAAAATTTACTTAAAACATCAGTAGGTATTAAGTCTTATGTGCCAAAAATAGTTTTAACACATACTATGCGTTTAAAACGCGTAAAAAGCCGGTTTTAGGCGATTTTCAGGTTTTATAAGGAAAGCTGAGATTTATATCAGTCCAGAAGGCCTAAAATATTTTATTTAACATATAAAATCAGTAGCAAAAGGTTTGGTATCAAAATGTTATGTAAAACTCATTTTATTAGCTCTGGTAACAAGTTTCCATACTTTGCATTTTTGGTCCCTGGTCTATATAATCTTTATTTAACTTGCGTTTATTGCACTTTTAACCCCCAAACTTGATTTTTAAGGGTCTTGAATCTTCAAACATTTAACGATAGGCCTTCGGTTAGTTACGAGGTCACCCGAACGGTCTTGAAATGCAATATTAACGCATTTGGCCCTTATTACTTGTAATTACCGCTTTGCTTATTTATATGCGTCGAAACTCTACCAATTTAATATCCGTTATTCTTGGGATCAAAATAAATTCTCACATTGTTTTTGGGATCGTTAAAAGGTCACTCAGAGGTTACTTTCAACATGTTGACACTTTTAACCCCTATGTTTCACAAGATCCTTATTTCGAGCACAAACGACTTTTCAAGTTCGATAAATTTTTCTTTAAAGAATACGAATGTCGTGTGAGGTCAATCAGAGGCACAAGAACGGTATGTTGACACTTTGGATCCCTTTATTCATATATTTACATTGTTTGGCAACTTTAGTCCCTCATAATCAAATTCTTACACGTTTAAAGTCCATGACACGTGTCTTTATTATATTGGTCGCGTTTTTACGAGGTGTTACTTCCTCACCCCCTTAAAAGAAATCCCAACCTCGAGATTTACTAAAATAAATGAGGGTACTTCTGTTTCATTGTGGACTCAACCTCCAACGTGTATTCGGGACCTCTACGGGCATCCCATTTAACCTTCACAATCGGTACGTGCTTCTTTCGATGCTTCTTAACCTGTCGATCCTCGATCGACAAAGGTTTTTCAACAAAATTTAAGATCTCATCAATATGCACATCTTTATGTGACATGACTAGCGATTCAAAAGCTAGACACTTCTTCAGATTGCAGATGTGGAACACATTATGAATCCCACTGAGCTCTTCAGGCAGGTTTAACTTGTAAGCCACTGTTCTGACACATTCGATGATCTCGAATGGTCCTATGTATCTTGGGCTTAACTTGCCTTTCTTGCCAAAACGCATTACCCCCTTCCAGGGTGATACCCTAAGTAACACTTTGTCACCAACCTCGAATTTCAGAGGTTTACGCCTTTTATCTGCGTAGCTTTTCGGCCTATCCCTGACAGCTTTGATATGATCACGTATCTGTATAATCTTATCTGTCGTCTCCAGGACTATATCAGGTCCTATTAGTTGGATATCTCCAACTTCCGCCCAAGAAACTGGCGTCCTGCACTTTCTTCCATACAAAGCTTCAAAAGGTGCAGCTTGAATACTCGAATGATAACTATTATTATATGAAAATTCTATAAATGGAAGATGATCATCCCAACTTCCACCTAAATTAATAACACAAGCCCTTAACAGATCCTCCAGTGTTTGAATTGTTCGCTCGCTTTGACCATCCGTCTGAGGATAATATGCAGTGCTGAAGTTTAATCGAGTGCCTAGGGATTGCTGAATGCTTTTCCAAAAATGCGATGTATATCTCGTATCCCTATCAGAGATGATAGACACTGGCACCCCGTGAAGAGATACAATCTCGTCCACGTACAGCTGAGCTAACTTATCTGAGCTGTGTGTTTCCTTAATAGGTAAGAAGTGGGCTGACTTAGTCAGTCTATCTACTATAACCCAAATAGTATCATTTCCTCGCTTTGTCTTTGGTAACTTAGTGATGAAATCCATAGTTACCATTTCCCACTTCTAGGTGGGAAGTTCAAGCTGTTGTAGCAAACCTGACGGCTTCTGGTGTTCTGCTTTAACTTGCGCGCACGTCAAACATTTGGCCACATAAGTGGCTATAGATTTCTTCAAACCTATCCACCAGAAATTTTCCTTTAAATCCTGGTACATCTTATCACTTCCAGGATGAACAGAATACTTGGAACTATGGGCTTCTTGAAGGATCACGTCCCGAAGTCCTACATAGATTGGAACCCATATTCGTTCATTCAATCTTTGAATTCCATCCTTGCCATATGATAATTGTTCAGCAGTTACTCCCAACTTTTCATTTGGATAGTTAGCTTCTAATACAGCTTCTTTTTTAGCGGCTAACAATCTTTCATTCAAAATGTTTTTCAATTCAATGCTCTTGGCATTGATTCTAATGGGCTTAACCCTTTCCTTCCTGCTCAAAGCATCGGCGACTACATTCGCCTTGCCTGGGTGGTATCAGATTTCACAGTCATAATCATTCAGTGTCTCCATCCATCGACGTTGTCCCATATTCAAATCCTTCTAATTAAACAGATGCTGAAGCCTCTTATGATCAGAATAGATCACACACTTGGTACCATATAAATAATGCCTCCAAAGTTTTAGTGCAAACACAACGGCACCCAATTCCAAGTCGTGGGTGGTGTAATTCTTTTCGTGCACTTTTAATTGTCGGGAAGCATATGCAATAACTTTTCCCTTCTGCATCAGCACACATCCCATGCCAGCGTGTGATGCGTCGCAGTAAACCACAAATTCTTCAATCCCTTCAGGCAATGTCAACACAGGTGCATTGCTCAACTTCTGTTTAAGGATATCGAAGGATTCTCGATGCTTAGGACCCCAATCAAACTTGATATTCTTGCGAGTTAATGAATTTAGGGGTGCAGCAATCCTTGAGAAGTTTTCAATAAAACTCCTGTAATATCCTGCCAGACCCAAGAAGCTACGAATCTCTGTGGGCGTCTTCGGCTCTTGCCAATTCATGATAGCTTCAATCTTAGCGGGATCCACCTGGATACCACGCTCGTCAACTACATGTCCAAGGAATTGGACTTCACGAAGCCAGAACTCACATTTTGAAAACTTGGCGTAGAGTTTCTCATGTTGAAGAAGTTTAAGAAAACAACGAAGGTGTTTCTCATGATCAGCCTGATTCTTTGAGTAAATAAGAATGTAATCAATGAAGACGATGACAAACTTGTCCAAGTAGGGCTTGCAAACGCGATTCATGAGATCCATGAACGCTGCTGGTGCATTAGTGAGTCCAAAAGCATTACTAAGAACTCGTAGTGACCATAACGAGTTCTGAATGCAGTCTTATGTACGTCTTCATCTATGACCTTCAGCTGATGGTAACCTGACCTCAAATCAATCTTGGAGAAGTAACTTGCCCCTTACAGTTGATCAAACATATCATCGATCATGGGCAATGGATATATGTTCTTGATTGTAACCTTGTTAAGCTTGCGATAATCGATGCATAGACGCATTGATCCATCCTTTTTCTTCACAAACAGAATCGGTGCTCCCCAAGGAGATGAGCTAGGTCTAATAAATCCCTTTGCCAACAAATCATCCAGTTGAGTTCTCAACTCTTTCATCTCAGTCGGTGCTAACCTGTAAGGTGCTCTTGCAACAGGTGCAGCTCCAGGAATAATGTTGATTCTGAACTCCACTTGCCTATCTGGTGGAAAACCAGGTAGTTGTTCAGGAAATTCTTCTGGATAATCAGAAATAACATGGATATCTTCAATCTTGGGCTTTGGTTCATCAACAGTCACTTGTGCCATGTAAATGACACAACCCTTCTTCATACTCCTTGATGCCTTAAACATAGACACTTGCTTAGGCAACCCATACTAAGTATCTCCTTGTATGGTAAGTGGTTCACCATACGGAGTCTTGACAACCACTTGTTTCTTGTCACAAACAATCTGGGCTTGGTTATGAGATAACCAATCCATGCCTATCACTATGTCGAAACCAGCTAATTTCGAAGGAAGCAAAGACAGTGGAAAAGAGTGGTTCCTAATGGAGATAGAACACCCATCTAACACGGTTGAAGCAGTTTCTACAGTACCATCAGCCTATTCTACTTCATATTTTATGCTTAGGGTTTTAACAGGTAGATTTAACAACTTACAAAATTTATCATCAACAAATGACTTATATGCACCCGAATCAAATAATACCCTTGCATAAACATCATTGATAAGAAAGGTACCTGTTATCACGTTGTCATTCTGGATCGCTTCTTGTGCATTCATTTGAAAGACCCTAGCATTGGTCTTCTTACCTTCTTCAGGTTTCTTTGCATATTTTGGGCAGTTAGACTTGATATGCCTCTTCTCGTTACAGTTGTAACTAGTCGCATCCTTTATCTTCTTACAATCCAACGTCTTATGCTCACTGGATTTACAGATCCCGCAAGCCCTAGGCTGTGATTGGGATTTTGATTCATACCTGCACTTTCCCAGATGGCGCTTCTTGCAGGTCTTGCATTTGGGCTTTTCACCCGACTGTTGGTCATCCTTCTTGAACCCCGAACTCTTCTTGTTGTCAGAGTTCCCTTTATGTTTCTTATCTGAACGGTGTGAGTTCTCATTCTCGCGCTTCCTCTTCCCCTCATCAGAATTCCTAAGCGATCTCTGCCTGACCGCATCAAGGGTAAGAGATAATGACAAACCAGCTACTGACCTAAAGGTAGTAGGTCTGGATGCTTTCGCACTAGCTTTGATCTCCGGGGCTAAACCCCCAATGAAGCGGGCTATACGTTTTGGTTCCGGTGTCACCAAGTAAGGAACCAATCGAGACATGGTATTAAAACTCGTGAGATATGCCTGACAGTCTAAGTTCTTCATAACCAATGTCAGAAAGTCAATCTCGATCTTCTCAACTTCATGTTGAGGACAAAAATTCTCTTTAATCAAAGCAACAAACTGAGCCCATGTTAAGTTGTATAACGGAATCTTTCCAGTAGCTTGGATTAAGGACCTCCACCAAGCTAGAGCTTCTCCCTTGAACGATTGTGAAACATACTTCACAATATCTTGTTCCGCACATCCACTAATATCAACCACCGTATCCATATCATCTAGCCACGTCATGCAATCAATGGCTCCTTTTTCCCCAATGAAATCCCTGGGCTTACAGGAGACGAAATACTTATATGAACAGGTCTTTGTACGTGGTTCTTGATAGAATACAATCTTCTTAGACGGAACACTATGCTGATTTGAGGAGTGTTGGGCATCATTCTTCTTTGACTCGTGAGTTTTCGATGGTGGCTTACTATGAGCCACATACTGAGTCTTAGGGTGTGATTTAGAATGAGGAGCTGATAGGGTCTTGCTCCGAGTACTGTTTGATTCATTAAACTGCCTATCCATGGCTTTAGTAACAGCATCATCAATTAATGTTTGAAGTTCCACACCAGTTACGTTGATCCTGGTAGTATCATGATTCTCTAGAGGGTGACTGTTGACTTCTTCAGACTTTGCCATGTAGCTTGATTGCTACATAAAATGATGACAATGATTTATTTAGAGGTCTATAACAGAATTGTCATTTTGATAATTTATTAACCATAGTATCATTAAACCATATTGGTTAATTTATTAGTCACATATCTATTCAGGATTTTCAAATTAATCCTTAGTTAAAATTTATTCAAATATTATAATGGCATAAAAGGCCTAGTCACAAGGACAATCTCAAATTATAGGCCATCATCTTATAGGATCGAGGCATTAAGGCTTGAACATCGTTCATTACCTTTTCTTGACAGGGATTCGTAGACTACAACTGTCTTTTGTCTTAATGGACAGTAAATATGGCCCGTAGGCACTTCATCACTAATGGATGCTTAAATAATAAACAGAGAAAAGGAATTGGAAGAATCCAATATAAGGATGGCCTGTGTGATTTTATCGAGTCACGTTTGCAAGGAGTGTTAACATGTTTTCAGATGTTAACAACGATTTGAATCTTAATAAGGACTACCATCATGGCCCTGTCTTAAAATAACACATGAGCTAGGTTTCGCCTTTAAGATTTTTGTTTAATATATCATGGCAGATCTTACAAAAGGAATGATATTTTGATTTATTTCATATTTTATATTTATGCACATAATTGATAAAAATGAAATTTTTAATTCAACATTCCATTAAAATTAAAAAAAATACATAGGTGCCCTAAACGGGACTTTTACTGAAATAACTTACCCACGCAGGGGCTAAACTGAAAATACAAGTCCTCGCAGGGACTAGGTACATAAATAGATGTCCACACACGGACTTAATTGAAAATTAAAGAAATACAAAAAAAAAATAATTAAGGAACTTCAATGATCCCTTTTGTTCTTCCCTTTGATCAAATTTGCCAAACCCTTAAGAAATCCCCGGTGGCTTCTACGCTCCTCTTGAACCTCACGCTCCACCTAGCTCAACCTCTAAAGAATCTGTCACACCCCGATATTTCCACGTATTACCGGTGGGCCCGGTGGGGAGTATCGTGACGTAGTTGATATCATCATAGTCAAACAACACAATATATATATGCACAGCGGAAGCAAAAGATAAATATATTACAATCCGAATATAAAGTAATATCAGAGTATTACAACGGAAAGTAAAGGATCCACAGGTGGATCAAATAAAAGAAAACTGTTCAACAGACTTCAGGCATCTAGAACTTGCAAGATTCCTTATTAATGCCCTGAGCTCCCAGCCAATTACGTTCAGTACCTGTCACTTAACCTTTTTGGAAAATACGTCAGTTTACACTGGTAAATACAATTAACTGACTCATTTTGGAAAAGAATTTAAAAATTTATTTGAATGCACGAGGCACAAAATATCTTTTATAACTTGGGACAATCTTATTAATAAAAATCTTGTATCAGATTTACATGGTTGTCCAACATTTAGGGCCGGTGATTATACAATACAAGCCGGTCAAGATTAATCGACACACCATAAATATAACTCACAAGAAGACATCCTTACGAGTGAGTATATCTTTTACATACGCAACAGGAGGTGTTATGCCTACACCTTGTGCTTAAGTTATGGCCATTCACTTTTTAAATGAGCCAAGGATATCCAGGACACGGTCATTAACCCCTAATGTTATTTGTTATCAATCAATACAGATTAAAACGGGATTATGCAATTTAATCATCTCCGATTAAAAGGTTTCTACACCCGACCAAGCGGTATTTTTGTAATACCGTATCCCAAGCTCGTATAAGGGAAAATAAGTTAAAAGTATTTACCTGAGCTAGCAATACAATTTATACTCAGCCGTATATTCAAATCAGCAAGCACAATTACTTCTACTGGGGCTCTTAGTCTGGAACGAAGGTTTTTAATAACCTATTAGAATCCTAACGGGTCTTTAATTAAGCCTTGACTTAGACCGGTTAGTTTTTCAAAAGGAAGATACGGTTCAATCACGTGATAAAGCGAAGACCGGATTAGAATGTGGTTTTGACCCGACAAGCTTGTATGCTTGTTTAATATGGGTAACTTAAACACATTCTGGATTTTGAGACAAAAGTGATATGGTTTGACCCGTTTCGGCTAATTTATGCAAACTAGTCACATACGCCGATCCGAATGCGACAAGTGCGTAACGAGTAACCAAAAAAGTCATATACAGGTTTCCTAAGTTAATATGCCTTAAATATGTTGTGATATCAGTAGGATACTGTAACACCTCGAAAATTAGTGTTAAATAAAATAACGACACGTGTCGTGTAAGACAAAAAGCGTTATAAACTCGGATTTATTAAAAAAATGTTTGACAGGATTTAAAAGTGTCGTTATGTTAACCTTTGCACCTCTGAACGACCTCGTTATAAATCCCAAGACTCAAAACATATTAAAAACATGTAGTATATGTTCAAGTTCAGTGAATTATAGCAATGAATGATTCATAATTTAATTGGTGGACTCCTACGAAGAAATTTGCATGGTAAACCTTATTGTTCGGCACTTTCTAAAAGACTCCAAGACTTTCACACAACATAACATGGTGGTGCATACTATACATGACCCAAATTTGAGGCCCCATATTGATAAAAAAACGGCCAAGAATCGTTTATACTCAGTTGCCCCTTCAATTCATTGAAAAGCCAACATTTTGGTCCTTGATGAATTGTTGCGCACCGCAACAAATAATTGTTACGGTGCGCAAGAAACTGCCCAGCAACAGAAAACCGGCTGTTGCCAGTTTAAACGCGATTCTGGCCTCTTAAACGAGTTTCCTCTTACCCCTTGGCCCCTAAACACTCCCTAAACATGTAGGACACATGTAGGAATGTTGTGGGCAGTAGTAGACCTTGTTGTCAATGCATTGTGGTGAGTAAATCCACTATATAAGGGCCTTTAGTTGCAAACAATTCATCACATCTTCATCTGCATTCTTGGAGCACTTCTGGAACTCAAAACCTTCTCTCAGGTGTTCTCTAATCAAGCTTAGGACCTTTGTAAGTTGCCTAACCTTCTCTAATTAACTTTAGCTTAGTTATTTAGCTAAAAGTCAAACCGACGTAATTACGGTTTGACTTCGAGATTAAGTATTAATGGCTCAGTCATATCTCGAATCAAAAGTAGTTATGAGTTGGTATTTATGTGGGTAATAAAACCTCAAAAGGGTTTCCCCTGATAATCACTCTAACCAGGTCAAAAGTCGGGTCAAACTTATATTTAAAAAGTCAACAGGAAGCTTAAAATGCTATTTATGCATAATTAACATTGTAGATCATATGCAACCTGTTGGACCATTGTTATAATTTGGTAATAAGTGTAAGAACATGTCTAAACATGTTCAACCCGGTAATTTCCTGTTTAGACCCGGTTCGGAGCCGAAAGTCGCATAGTTTGACTTTCACTTTGACTTTCAGTTCTGACCCGATTTAGTATGATTTGAAAATGTCTTAGAGCTTCTTTAGGACCAGGCTACATGTTAGCACAACCCTCTGTGGTTGGTTCATTGATTGACCCATTCGTTTACGCGTTTCCGTTAATTGCTCATATGTTGACCATTATGCCCTTATTACCTTAAAACGTGATTTTTGGAAAAGTAAAAGAGTAGAAACTTTAATTACTGATATATAAACTTGTATGCAAAGTTTGACATCAATTTGAAGTATAGATTGAGAGTTATGCTCATTATCGCAAATTTAAAGCTTTATGTTAATAAAATGGCGTAATTAGCGTATAGCCTAGTTAAGCCTACTTTTTGATATCAAAATCTTTACCCACTGATGTGATATATTATTTTGGGAATTTTAAATATTTTTAATTAATTTTAGGCGGAGCATAACTCATAGTCGTAGGCTTAATCCGGTAAATGTCGGTTTTGCCCTAACGGGCCATAAAATGAGTTTTACATATCTAAATGACTCCAAACCTTTTGCTACTGATTAGTTATGATAAATAAATTATTTTAGACCTTCTGGAATAATAAAAATATCAGCTTTAGGTATTGAACCCGTAAACGGCTCCTAATCGCCTTATTTAGCGTTTTTAGCGCATAGTATGTACTAAGACTATTTTTAAACATACAAGGGTGATACCTACTGATGTTTTAGTTAAATTATAATATTTTAACAGTAAGCAAAAGTTGTTTAACTCAGACTTCAGTTTTGAGCTTTACGGCTTATGTGAAATTACCAAAATGCCCCTACGGTGCATAGTTTGGTTATACTTGGTAAATTCACATATATACTTTAACCTACTATTATAACTTATCAAAATAAGTATTTTTGCTGATTATATCAGACCTGTAACTCAGGTAAATACTTAAACTCTTTTATAACCTTTTAAATGACCAAACTACCTCTACGGGGCCTAGTTTGTGTTTATATACGTTTCGGGCATAATGAAAGACATCTTACTGAGGTCACAACATATTTGAGACATAATTAACTTAGGAAACCTGTATATGGCTCTCATGAATACCCGTCACGCTTATTACGCGTACGGTTCGGTTTATGTAACAAGTTTACATAAATTAGCCAAAACGGGTCAAACCTTATTGGTTTTATCTCAAAATCCAGAATGTGTATGAAATACCCATTTAAGACAAGTCTTCAAACTTGTCGGGTCTAAACCACATTCTATTCTGGTCTTCGCTTAATCATGCGTCTGAACCGTATATTCCCTTAAGACTAACCGGTCTAAGCTTAGGCTAAATTAAAGACCCGTTAGCATTCTAATTGTTTATTTATACCATCATTCCAGACTAGAGCATTTCGGTAAATGGTACCTACGCTTACTTAAGTGAATACGACTGAGTTATTAGATTCTTGCTATTTAAGACAGGAGCTAGCTCAGGTAAATACTCTTAACTTATTTTCCCTATACGGGCTTGGGATACAGTATTATAGAAATACCGTTTGGTCGGGTATTGAATATTTAATTGTATTATGATTAAATTATTGAGGTAATCCACTAAAGGTATTAACCTTGTGGGCATTATACCAAAAACTAGGCCTGTAAACGAACCGAACGTTCATGAACTGTTCATGAACTTGTTCGGCGGGAAGTTCGTTTATGTTCGTTTATTTAATAAATGAACGAACACGAACAAAAAAAAAATTGTTCGTTTAATTAAATGAACGAACATGAACACACCTTGTGTTCGTTCATTTATGTTCATGAACATTCTTTTATGTTCGTTCATCTATGTTCGTGAACGTTCGTTTATGTTCGTTTAAATTTTAATAAATACAAAAATAGTTATATTTATATAAATATTAGGTTTTCTAACTACTTATATAAATATAACTAATTAGTAAATATATGAACACTTATTTAGATGTGTTTTCGGACGAAATGTAATATATTAGACTTGTTTCTTCAATCATGTTAATTTATGTTTATTCAAATATGTTCAGTTAGTTTTTTTATGTTCGTTTGTGTTTGTTTATGTTCGCGAACTGTTCGTTTCGGCTTTAAACGAACGAACATAAACGAACACGAACATGTCCGATTTCTTAATGAACGAACACGAACAAAAAAATGTGTTCGATTATATGTTTGTGTTCGTGTTCGTGTTCGGTTAAAGTTAAATGAACGAACACGAACATGCTTATGTTCGTGTTCGTTCGGTTCATTTACAGGCCTACCAAAAACAGGTAATCCACTAAAGGTATTAACCTTGTGGGCATTATACCAAAACAGGTAATCCACTAAAGGTATTAACCTTGTGGGCATTATACCTAAACAGGTAATCCACTAAAGGTATTAACCTTGTGGGCATTATACCTAAACAGGGAATCCACTAAAGGTATTAACCTTGTGGGCATTATACCAAAACAGGTAATCCACTAAAGGTATTAACCTTGTGGGCAATATACCAAAAACAGGTAATCCACTAAAGGTATTAACCTTGTGGGCATTATACCAAAACAGGTAATCCACTAAAGGTATTAACCTTGTGGGCATTATACCAAAACAGGTAATCCACTAAAGGTATTAACCTTGTGGGCATTATACCTAAACAGGTAATCCACTAAAGGTATTAACCTTGTGGGCATTATACCTAAACAGGTAATCCACTAAAGGTATTAACCTTGTGGGCATTATACCAAAACAGGTAATCCACTAAAGGTATTAACCTTGTGGGCATTATACCTGTGGCATGTCAATTAATATAAGATTTTTATTAATAAAATAGTCCCAAGTTAAAAAGGTTAATTTTGCCTCTGTGCATTTTAATCAAATTATAAAAGATATCTTGTGCCACGTGCATTCAAATCAATTTTCTTAAACTCTTTTCAAATGAGTCGGTTGAGTGTATTTACCAGTGAAAACTGACGTATTTTCCAAAAAGGGTTAAGTGACAGGTACTGAACGAAATTGGCTGGAAGCTCAGGGCGCTAATAAGGAATCTTGCAAGTTCTAGGCGTCTAAAGTCTGTTGAACAAATGATATGTTTTAAGATCCGCCTATGGATTCTTTACTTTCCGTTGTAATACTGGATATTACTTTATATTCGGAATGTAATAATATTTATCTTTTGCTTCCGCTGTGCATTTATATATTGTGTTGTTTGACTATGATGATATCAACTACGTCACAATACTCCCCACCAGTCCCACCGGTGACACGTGGAAAGTTGGGGTGTGACAGATACCTTCCATTATGCCCAAAACGAGTTTAACCTCAATTTAAGCCCCGTAGGGGTATTTTGGTCATTTTAAAGATTATAAAATAGATTTAATGAACTTCTGAGGTTTGGGTCTGAATACATCAGTAAAATGACTTATTTTAACAGGTTATATCAATTGGTAATAAGTCTTATGTGACAACATGGTTTTAAACCCAAACTATGCGTTTAATACGCGTAAAAAGTCATTTTAAGCGATTTCCGGGTTATATCGGAATTCTGAGTTTTCTGATCAGGTTATAAAGTTCAAAATACTTTATTTATTATATAAAATGAGTAGCAATTGGATTGGTGTCAAAATATTCTGTAAAACTCATTTTATGACCAAAAAGGGTATAATCGGTATTTACCGAATCAACGCCATAACCTTAGGTTATGAGCAGGTTAAAAATAATTAAAAATATTTAAAAATCCCAAAATATTATATTACATCAGTGGGTAAAAGGTTTGGTGTCAAAAATTGGGTTTAGATAGGCCTTATGCTAATTGCGCCGTTTAATTACTAAAAGGCGTTATAATTACGCTAATGAGCATAACTCCTAATCTAGACCTCCAACAGATGTGAAACTTTAGGGACACGTTTATAAATCAGTAGTAAAGATTTATGTCCTTTCATATTTCCAAAATTCTCGTTTTATGGTCAAAAGGGCATTATGGTCAACTTTAAGCAATTAACGGAAACGTGCATATGAATCGGACAATCAACGAACCAATCACAGAGGGCTATACTACCATGTAACCTGGTCCTAAGGAAGTCCTAAGGCATTTCTAAACTCTACTAAAATGAGTCAGAACTGAAGTCAAAGCAAAAGTCAAAGTTTTGCGACTTTCGGTTCCGAACCGGGTCTAAACAGGAAATTGTCGGATCAAACAAGCTTAGACCAGTTATTATACTTATTATCAAGCTATATGAGTGATAAAATAGGTTACACGCCTTCTGCATTGTTAATTATGCGTTAATTTGAAAATTAGCATTCTGTTGACTTTTTCTAATCAACTTTGACCCGACAAATGGTCTAGTTCGAGTGGGAATCAGAGGGTGCCCTTTTAAGGGTTTGTTGCCCACATAATTACCAACTTATAACTACTTTCAATTCGACCAATCACTGGACCATTAGTGATTAATCGCTAAGTCAACCGTTAATTACGACGGTTTGACTTTTAAGCTAAAACTAAGTAAAAACTCAACTAAGGAAGGTTAAGCATACTTACCGAAGTCCTATGCACGATTAGGAAAGACTTGGGTCTGCTCTTAAGCTCCAGGAAGCTCCAGAAATGCAGAAGAAATGGTGTGATCAATGGTTGCAACAAGAGGCCTTTATATAGTGTTCAAAACTCACTAGATCATTGACACACAAGCCTAACAATGGCCATGGATCATCCACAGATGTCCCTAAGGGCCTAGGAGTCATTTAGGGGTCGCCCATGGAGTGAAATATCTGTTTTAAGTCGGTTCCAAGGCTGAACAGCCAACTGTTACGCTTTTCTGCATCTGGGGGTCTGACGCGGCCCGCCTAAGCCACGTTTTCAAGTATAAACCTTTTCTAGTTGTTGCATCTTGTCCCTTGGCCTTTCGAAAGGTCAACCAACTTTATTCTTTGCAATTTGAGCCCTTCATCTTGACTTATAAGGGGTTCATGACTTATACCCACTTTGTTAAGTCCTTGGTCACTTTATGTTTACCCGAAAAGTCATAATTTTCGACGTTGACGCTTTAACCCCTCGTATACGAATTTAATCATAACTTTCTCATACGATAACGAAACTTTATGAAATTTTTATTGTGCATTCTAGTGAGCATAATTAATAGTTACAAAGCTTCGGGTTTGCTAAAAGGTCACTCAGAGGTATACTTTAAACATGTTGACACATTTAACCCCAGTAGTTTGTAACCTCTCACTTTCTTTCACAATTAGTTTCGTATGATCCATGATTCATTCATTTTAGGGTATAAACATTATGTAGGGTTATTGTAAAGTATATTTATCCATTGTTGACATTTTGAACCCTTATATTCACATGCTTTCCATGTTTGTCAACTTTAGTCCCTCTAGAGTATTCTTTCACACGTTCAAGCTTATGACACGTGTCAATACATTATAGGACATGAATTTTCGAGGTGTTACATCCTCACCCCCCTTAAAAGAAATCTCGACCTCGAGATTTGCTAAAATGATGGAAGCACTTTTTGTCGCATAATGGACTTAACTTCTATAACATATCTGGAGTCTTTCCAAGCTCCCAAAGTGACTCCTATATTAGGTACATGTATCCTTTTGGAGCTTCTTAACCTGTCGATCCTCAGTCGATACAGGACGCTCATCACATCATAAATCTGCATATCATTATGTGATAGTGTCTCTCGACTTATTGGCGAAACACATCCTTCAGTCACTAGTGTGCAATGTATTGCGAGCTCCGCTAAGCTCCTCAAATAGGTTTTAGCTTATGAGCTACTTGATCTTGATACATTCGATTTCCTTCGATTGATTCTATATATTCAGAGCTTAACTAGCCTGATAATTTAACAAATTTGGCACACCCTTCCTGGGTGATATCTTTTGTTTGAACTTTATTCCTTAACAAGAATTTAGGAGGGTTGCTACTTTCATTAATTCTTGATTTTCTGCCGAATACTGGAAACTTACAGATGATTAGGGATTTATATGATCTTATTCGTTGTTTCTAATGCAACTTTCAGACTCTGATAAGTGGACTTCCCAAAGTCTCGTCCATCCAACGGATGTTTTGATATTTCATCTATACAAGGTCTCCAAAAGAGCAGCCTTGATGCTTATATATCAACTATTATAGAAAAGCTTATCTTAAGGTGGGATGGTTATTCCATCCACTGCTTAACTAATTTTTAAGGAATAGCTAATCCTTGTCGTTAGTCGAACAAATCGACGATCCTGGGCAGCTGATGGAAATTCTTAATCGTTGCGTAATTAGGGTTGCGGTAACAATGCATAAGCAAAATGAACCGTCTTTCATAATTACTATACCGAATTCTAAGGATATTGAGTTAGGCTATATGAACCCTCTATTTTTAAAACTTAGTTAACCAGGGTTTGATTTCTCTAGTGATGGTACTAGCCGTCTTGGAGATTTCATAATATTACAGCCCTTAATGGAATAAAATTCTTAACTCTACTTGTCTCTTAGGAGGTAAACAGGGTAATCTTCGCAGAAGGAGATCAAGACACACGGAGATTACAGAGATTTTCCAAATCTCAGGCTCCGATTCATCCATCGTTGCTTGTGCCAAATAAGTGACACATTTATGTTACAATTCCACGAATTCCTTAATCGGGAACATTTACTTGGACAATTCTATTTTTAGATATCTTCTTTGAATACCATTAGTTGACCTTAGTACCATATGACTGTTGGAATATCTTTGGGGTTCCATGCATTAAACCTCCATACTGATCAGGCATGGAAGCAATCTATGGAACATATTAAGATACATCAATCCTCAGATGACGCTTTTATCATACCGTCTGGTATTCGCAATCGATAGAGATCAAAGAGATATCAACTATGTATGCTGATGCACTTCCTCCAGAGAGAGGATACCTCTAAAATTCTATGCCTGAAGGCTTCCGACAGGAACAGAATAAATGGTTCTTATGAAAGATTTTAAAAGTTTGCTATACTTATAGTTTATGAAGGATTTGGGGCAAGTAGCATTCGGCTCTTTGAACTTTTTCACGATCTCCTTCACAGCTTTTCCAACAGCTGCGTCTTATCATAGTCTGAAGGACATCTTTGGAAATTTTAAGGTTTACAATTGTAGCATCATTAGCATGTGTCGCATCATCAATGGCGCGATTGACTGTTGTCTTATCCGAGTTTGTCATACTCAAGATTTGGTTCCTATTACCAGATGAATCATTTACTTAGTTGCAATCCAACAACTGTTATTCATCACCCTGATGGCCTTAACATATACTAACCATGGTTTCATTAACTATACAGGCCAATATGGCACTAACATTCTTAATGAACGTTATTTTAAAACATATCAATATCACTTAGCCTAGGTCACAAAGACCATCAATGGCATTTAAGGGTTGGACCTAGTCCATCACCTTTTTGACAGGGGATAAAAAATGTCACATCTGTCTTTATTATATTGATGAATTTGGATAGCTTGAAAGCTTGCCATAAGGGTATCCGAGAAGAGTGATTCCTAATAGATATATAACATCGATCTAAGGTTTGTTGGAGCATTCTTTAAAGTATCATCGACCAATTTCTACCTTGCATTAAATGACCGGAGTCCTAATCAGGCAGAGACAACAGTTCTCAACATTTATTGTTCATTATAGAATCATATGTGCCAGCATCAAATAAATTTATGCATAAACTTCTTGATAAAGGAAGGTACCAGCTATATCGTAATCATTCTGCATCATCACCTGGGTGTTCCTCTGGAAGTCTCATGCATTTGTTCCCTTGGCCTCTCCAGGCTTCCTTATAAGTTTTGGGCAGTTGGTTTTGATGTGCCCTTCCTCGTTTCAATTATAACATGTCGCGTTCTTCAACTCCTTGCAATCTAAAGTTTTGTGACCCTTGGTCTTGCAAATTCCACACAATTTAGCACTTGGGTCAATCGTACATTTTCCAGAATGTTGTTTTCTGCAGTTACTGCATTTGGGCTTATTATTGAACTGACTCGAGCTTTTCCTAAACTCGAAACCTTTCCCGTGCTCAGAGCTTCCCTTCTTTTTCTTGTTAGATTGATGGGAGTTTTCCTCGTCTTCTTTCCTTTTTTCCCTCGCCGGAGGTTTTAACAGACTTATTCATGATAGCATCTAAAGTGAGAGATAAGGATAAGTCCACCGCGGACCTATATGTGGTACGCCTAGATGCTTTAACATTTCCCTTTATCTCAGGTGCTAGGCCTCCAATAAAATGCGCTATGCGTTTAGGTTCAGGGGTGACTAAATAAGGAACTAGGCGGGACATAGTGTTGAAAGTTGTCACATATGCCTGACAATCCAAATTCTTCATGACCAGAGTCAAGAAGTCTGATTCTATCCTTTCTACCTCATGCTGAGGGCAATAGTTTTCCTTGACTAATGCAGCAAATTGATCCCAAGATAAGTTGTAGAGTAGGACCTTTCCCGTGGCTTGGAGTAATGATCTCCACCATGCCAACGCTTCTCCTTTGAATGATTGCGAAACAAATTTCACAACATCTTGCTCCGCACAACCGCTGATGTCAACAACAATGTCCATCTCATCGAGCCATGTCATGCAGTCGATGGCCCATTCCTCTCCTGTAAAGTCTCTGGCCTTGCAGGAGACGAAATATTTATACGAGCAGGCCTTAACTGGTGCCTCTTGATGAAGCACATCCTGTCTAGACGGAGCACTCCTTTGATTTGACGAGTTATGAACATCGTCTTCCTTTGACTCATGTAATTTAGAAGGGGGCTTACTACGAGCCACAGATAGAGTCTTAGAGTGGGTATCATTTGATTCATTATACTGTCTGTCGAGAGCTCGAGTAACAGCGTTATCTATTAATGCCTGCAGTTCCGCTCCAGTTATATTAATCCTGGTAGTATCATTGTTCTCCTTCAAGTGGCTGTTAACTTCATCTGATCCAGCCATGTAGCTTGATTGTTACATATTGACAATGATTTATTCAGAGGTTATTATGAAGTCATCATTTTTGATGATTTATTAACCATGGTAATATAAACCATATGGGTTAATTTGTTAGTTTTTATTAGTATTTTCATTATAATTTATCCTAGTATATAAAACATTAAGGATATTAAAGTGGCACAACGACCTTGCCACTAGGACAGTTTTGAATTTATAAGCCATGATCGTTTGGGATCGAGGCATTTAAGGTTTGAGCATAGTTGGTTACTTTTCTTGACCGAGAGTCGAAGACTACAACTGTCTTTTGTCTTTTAGGACAATAGATATAGCCCGTGGGCATTTCCCTTCCATTATGCCCAAAACGAGTTTAACCTCAATTTAAGCCCCGTAGGGGTATTTTGGTCATTTTAAAGATTATAAAATAGATTTAATGAACTTCTGAGGTTTGGGTCTGAATACATCAGTAAAATGACTTATTTTAGCAGGTTATATCAATTGGTAATAAGTCTTATGTGACAACATGGTTTTAAACCCAAACTATGCGTTTAATACGCGTAAAAAGTCATTTTAAGCGATTTCCGGGTTATACCGGAAATCTGAGTTTTCTGATCAGGTTATAAAGTTCAAAATACTTTATTTATTATATAAAATCAGTAGCAATTGGATTGGTGTCAAAATATTATGTAAAACTCATTTTATGACCAAAAAGGGTATAATCGGTATTTACCGAATCAACGCCATAACCTTAGGTTATGAGCAGGTTAAAAATAATTAAAAATCTTTAAAAATATTATAGTACATCAGTGGGTAAAAGGTTTGGTGTCAAAAATTGGGTTTAGATAGGCCTTATGCTAATTGCGCCGTTTAATTACTAAAAGGCGTTATAATTACGCTAATGAGCATAACTCCTAATCTAGACCTCCAACAGATGTGAAACTTTAGGGACACGTTTATAAATCAGTAGTAAAGATTTATGTCCTTTCATATTTCCAAAATTCTCGTTTTATGGTCAAAAGGGCATTATGGTCAACTTTAAGCAATTAACGGAAACGTGCATATGAATCGGACAATCAACGAACCAATCACAGAGGGCTATACTACCATGTAACCTGGTCCTAAGGAAGTCCTAAGGCATTTCTAAACTCTACTAAAACGAGTCAGAACTGAAGTCAAAGAAAAAGTCAAAGTTTTGCGACTTTCGGTTCCGAACCGGGTCTAAACAGGAAATTGTCGGATCAAACAAGCTTAGACCAGTTATTATACTTATTATCAAGCTATATGAGTGATAAAATAGGTTACACGCCTTCTGCATTGTTAATTATGCGTTAATTTGAAAATTAGCATTTTGTTGACTTTTTCTAATCAACTTTGACCAGACAAATGGTCTAGTTCGAGTGGGAATCAGAGGGTGCCCTTTTAAGGGTTTGTTGCCCACATAATTGCCAACTTATAACTACTTTCAATTCGACCAATCACTGGACCATTAGTGATTAATCGCTAAGTCAACCGTTAATTACGACGGTTTGACTTTTAAGCTAAAACTAAGTAAAAACTCAACTAAGGAAGGTTAAGCATACTTACCGAAGTCCTATGCACGATTAGGAAAGACTTGGGTCTGCTCTTAAGCTCCAGGAAGCTCCAGAAATGCAGAAGAAATGGTGTGATCAATGGTTGCAACAAGAGGCCTTTATATAGTGTTCAAAACTCACTAGATCATTGACACACAAGCCTAACAATGGCCATGGATCATCCACAGATGTCCCTAAGGGCCTAGGAGTCATTTAGGGGTCGCCCATGGAGTGAAATATCTGTTTTAAGTCGGTTCCAAGGCTGAACAGCCAACTGTTACGCTTTTCTGCATCTGGGGGTCTGACGCGGCCCGCGTAAGATGTTAACAAATCTTACGCGGCCCGCCTAAGCCATATTTTCAAGTTTAAACCTTTTCTAGTTGTTGCATGTTGTCCCTTGGCCTTTCGAAAGGTCAACCACCTTTATTCTTTGCAATTTGATCCCCTCATCTTGACTTATAAGGGGTTCATGACTTATACCTACTTTGTTAAGTCCTTGGTCACTTTATGTTTACCCGAAAAGTCATAATTTTCGACGTTGACGCTTTAACCCCTCGTATACGAATTTAATCATAACTTTCTCATACGATAACGAAACTTTATGAAATTTTTATCGTGCATTCTAGTGAGCATAATTAATCGTTACAAAGCTTCGAGTTTGCTAAAAGGTCACTCAGATGTATACTTTAAACATGTTGACACATTTAACCCCAGTAGTTTGTAACCTCTCACTTTCTTTCACAATTAGTTTCGTATGATCCATGATTCATTCGTTTTAGGGTATAAACATTATGTAGGGTTATTGTAAAGTATATTTATCCATTGTTGACATTTTGAACCCTTATATTCACATGCTTTCCATGTTTGTCAACTTTAGTCCCTCTAGAGTATTCTTTCACACGTTCAAGCTTATAACACGTGTCAATACATTATAGGACATGAATTTTCGAGGTGTTACAGAATCTCCTGCTGTTGTGGCGGCTGGATCTGTGGTGGCTGCGGCTGCTGCTGCAGAGGTTGAGGAGGTGGCGGGTATTGATAACCATATGCTGGGTATCCAGTCTGATAGGGGGCTCCGTAGGGCCCCTCAGGATGAAGAGCATTGTAGTTTGCTGCTACAAGGTATGGGTCAACATCAGGGGCGTTATAGTAATTGTAGCCAGAGTGGCCTGGCTGCCCAAAAGGGTTATACGCCGCTGCACCGGCGTATGAAGGAATTGGGTTATCAAAACCAATATGTGGTGGTGATGGTGGTGCGACTGGCGCAGAGTTCACCTCGGAAACAGGGTTTGAAGGCCCTCCCATCTGCGGGTCTTCATACAGTGGCGGGTAGTGACTGCCACTAGAGTGTTGGGGATGCTGAAATGGAATCCCCCTTGCATGGACATCCGTGCGTTTGATCTTCTCCGCCTCGGTGGCTCCGGAGGCGATTGCTGTTCTGGCGGCGGTGGCGAAGTGACCGCCTGAAAACGAGAATCCTCAGAATGATCCTGCTGCTGCTGAGGTGCTGGGTTAAAAGGGGGAGTGAACTCCCGGGGGTATGAAGCAAACCTTGCTTCATAGCTGTCTGGACCTCGGTATGGCGAACCGTGAAATGGCGATCCGTCCGAAATCTCAATGGGATGCGTCGGCGTCCCACTCGGTGGCATCTCCGGATCGGGGTCATCATCCATATCCATCGCTTGGTCTCCAGAGAAATAATCTTCTGGTCCCAATGGGTTAAAACCACTGGTTCTTGCACATGATTAGCCGGATTGAACTGGCTCTGAAAGTACGGGGTCGGGTCCTCAAAGGCACGGTGTGAACTCGACCGTTGTAGTGGAAGGAAGGAATGGCGAGAATCATTGGGCTCATTTTCAGGCTGTGGCCCAAAAGAGTGATGATATGAGGGTGAAGAGCTTAACGAGACAGAACGCCTTACAGGTTCCAGGTACGTCCTCCAATCCTCTTGAGGACTCGTGCTCATCATCACTGAAGGAGTTCGCCGGTGTGATGACCCGGCTTCATGGTCATGGCTGGTGAAGATTGGGGCCTTATCGCCTCTTCCTCTACCTCTAATACGCGGTGGCATCTTCTGTTCCTGTCAAAACAAACAAAGGAAACAACCAAGAAAACAATAAAGGACAAAATAAAAGATTAGGATTTGTTCCTAAGTCCTTTGCCTAGACTCAGAAGTCAAGGAATGTGCAACTGTGTCATTGAGATCAAACACAAGAGGCTAGTGTTTAATTCACTCAATGTTGGCTCTGATACCAACCTGTCACACCCCGATATTTCCACATATTACCGGTGGGCCCGGTGGGGAGTATCGTGACGTAGTTGATATCATCATAGTCAATAATCACAGTTTAATGCACACCGGAAGTCTAAAAGTAAGAAAATTACAAACCGAATGAAAGTAACATGAGTATAACAATCGGAATGTAAAAGGATCCACAGGCGGATCAAAACAAAGGAAATATTGTTCAACAGATTTTTAAAGTGATAAAGCTTGCATGACTCTTTATTTAATTCACTCAGGAGTAGCCAGCCTATTCCGCCTAGTACCTGCCCTTAACTTTTTGGAAAATACGTCAGTTTACACTGGTAAATACAATTAACCGACTCTTTTTGAAAAGCGTATAAAAAATTGATTTAAATGCACAAGGTACAAATATTCTTTTATAACTTGGGATAATTATTTTAAAATAATCTTGTAAAAGAATTATATGTTTGTTATACGTTCAGTAGCCCGGGTTGAATACCGGGTTAAAGATTAATAGACACACCACATAATATAACCCACGGCGAGTTATTATCGAACAGGCGGGTATATTATTCTACATACGCACCGGCAGGTGTATGCCTACACCCCGTGCTTAAGTCGTGGCTATTTCAATGAATGAGCCGAGGATATCCAGGACATGGTCATTAACCCCCCAAAGGCTTTAAGCAAACAAAACAGATTAAACGGGTTATATCAATAATTTAACCTTCATACGATTAAAGATTCAATACCCGACAAAGCGGTATTTTATATACCGTACCCCAAGCCTGTATAAGGGAAATTAAGTTAAAAGTATTTACCTGAGCAAATATTCAAATTTATCTCAGCCGTATACAATCAGCAAGTGCAAATATCTTTTACTGGGCTCCTAAATCTGGAACACAGGTTTTTAATAACCTATTAGATTCCTAACGGGCCTTACTTAAGTTTAAACTTAGACCGGTTAGTTTTTAAGAAAGATATACGGTTCAAAACGCAAGATTAAGCGAAGACCAGATTAGAATATGATTTAGACCCGACAAGTTTGAAGACTTGTATAATATGGGTAAACTAAACACATTCTGGATTTTGAGGTAAAAATGATAAGATTTGACCTGTTTCGGTCAGTTTATGCAAACTAGTTACATAAACCGCACCGAACGCGAATAATGCATAACAGGTAACCAAATAAGTCATGTACAAGTTCCCTAAGTTAATATCCCTTAAATATGTTGTGATATCAGTAGGATACCTTTCATTATGCCCAAAACGAATTTAAAATCAATTCAAGCCCCGTAGGGGTATTTTGGTCATTTTAAAGGTTATAAAAGAGGTTAAATATTAATCTGAGGTTCTGGTCTGAAATAATCAGTAAAAATAATTATTTTTGTAGTCATATCAGTAGGGTATTGCATATTTGTGAAATTTATCATTTATATCCAAACTATACGCCGTAGGGGCATTTTGGTCATTTCACATAAGCTTTAAAGGTTAAATTTGGAAATCTGAGTTCAAAAATTTTACTTACTATTAAAGTATAAAAATTTACTTAAAACATCAGTAGGTATTAAGTCTTATGTGCCAAAAATAGTTTTAACCCATACTATGCGTTTAAAACGCGTAAAAAGTCGGTTTTAGGCTATTTTCAGGTTATATAAGGAAAGCTGAGATTTTTATCAGTCCAGAAGGCCTAAAATATTTTATTTAACATATAAAATCAGTAGCAAAAGGTTTGGTATCAAAATGTTATGTAAAACTCATTTTATTAGCAAAAAGGGTATAACCGTCAGTTACCGAATCAAAGCAAGAACCCCATGTTATGATCAGTTTAAAAATTAATAAAAATCTTCAAAAATCTCAATATATTATATTACATCAGTGGGTAAAAATTTTGGTGTCGAAATTTGGGTTTAAATTGGCTTTATGCTAATAACGCCGTTTAATTAATAAAAAGCTTTCAAATTACGATATTGAGCATAACTCCTAATTTAGACCTCAAACTGATGTCAAATTTTTAGGACATGTTTATAAATCAGTAACAAAGGTTTTTGTCCTCACACATTTTCAAAAATCTCGTTTTTACATTAAAAAGGGCATAATGGTCAATTTTAGGCATTTAACGGAAACATGCAATGAACTAGGATTACAAAGGAACCACATTGTATAAACTCATAGGGTTATACTAACATGTAATATGGTCCTAATGGAACCCTAAGGCATTTCTAAAACAAGCTAAATCGGGTCAGAACTGAAAGTCAAAGCTAAAGTCTATTTTTGCGACTTTCGGTTCCGAACCAAGCCTAAACTTGGAATTGTCGGGTTGAACATGCTTAGACATGTTCTTACATCATTTACCAAGTTATTTTAGTGTTAAAATAGGTTCCATAACTTCTACATTGCTAATTATGAATTTATTTGCAAAAATAGCTTCTGTTGACTTTTTAATATTAAGTTTGACCCGACAATTGACCAAGTTAGAGTGATAATCAGGGGGTACCCTTATAAGGACTTATTACCCATACAATTACCAACTCATAGCCACTTTCAATTCGAAAAATGACTGGACCATTAGTGATTAATCACTAAGTCAAAGCTTAATTACGAAGACTTTGACTTTTGGCCATTAGACTAACAAAACTTGAACTAGAGAAGCTAAGAATGCTTACAAAGGCTCTTAGCACGAATTAGGAACTTGAGGAAACTTGCTTGAGCTCCACGAAGTTCCAGAGATGAGTTTGAGAATGATTTTTGCAAGTGAGCACATTGAACCAGCAAACAAGAAGCTTATATAGCAAAATAAAATTCACAAGATCATTCCACATGAGTCTACAATTGATTCCTGATCATCCCAGGTGTCCCCTATGCATGAAATACCATTGGTTCAGTCCCTGAATTCGAAAACTAGCTTCCTAAGGCGGTGGAACTGGCTGTACAGGCACCTGTCAACATTTTTTGCACCTGGCAGTCTTACACAGCCCGCGTAAATCTTGGCCGTGGGTCTACGCGGCCCGCGTAGAGGTCAGGCTCCTGTAACAAGTTTCCATACTTTGCATTTTTGGTCCCTGAAGGGGTAAGGTGCCAAAAACTTCATAATAAGTATTTGAGACCATACCACAGATTGGCCTTTTGACCTTTTAACCTTGCGCGGCCGCGCACTGGTCTTACAAAAGGGAGAAAACAGTCAGCAATCTATAGTCGCGCGCCCAAAGGAAAACATAAATCCTTGCGCCTTCTCCCGATAGCAAAGGGTAAAAATCCTGAGATCAATACTCCCGCCCAAATATCCAGACTTGGATATTATTTTACCCAGACTTGGGAGTTATTCGTCTGTTTCCACACAGTAAGGTGTCACACCAGATTACAACAGTAATCTTCTAGAAAAGTAATCGTGCACCACCCAGACGGTTATAACCGTCTGGACACGTGTCATTACCACAGGCACTCCTGAAATCACAACGAAAGCATGCAATTGGAGAATAAATCTCCACTTAATCACTTTCCACGTGGCAACTCCCGAGCCATAGATCAAACCACGATCCGTGTGCATTCACATCGGATCGAGACAACTTGACGTTGGATCAAAGAACTTAACGGAAGAAAATGTAACCGCTACGGCGTTAGCATCTCCCGTTATCTTTTCAATAACAGGTTTTCCCTCCCAAACTCCCGGTTATAAATACGAGAACTGTTCAGGTATGAATTCAGACTATTCACACTATTCAAACACATCATCTTCTTCTTCATTATCAATACTTATTCTCACACCGGAGTCGGGTCAAGGAGAGAACCCCCCTTCTCCCCTTGGCGAGGCTAACGGTGTCCTTTTTTGCAGAACCATCGGAGGAGAAGATCAGCTGCAACTGAATCAATCGAGAGAGAGCTAACCTTTTTATGCGGATTCAAACCCCCTAGATATCTCGGTTCCGACCATTTATCTAGTGTTTCTTCATTGGCGCCCACCGTTTCCTCAGTTTTCTAGTTTCTATCTCGTTTCGATTCAGTTCATTCCATTTTCTGTTTTGCACATGGCAGAAAATTCGTCATCTCACCGGCAACCTGGTCCTCGACCAAACGTCGGAAACAATTTACAAGTAGAAGGAATCGTAGAAGAGGCCTCAGACGATAATGAGGTTCAATCCAATCGAGAAAATGATCCTGTTACTCCAGGAATGTTACCAGCAATCCCTGCTCAGTCAATTTTACCACCAGGAGAAACTCCGATATCATGGTATGTCCGGTCCCAAGGGGCATTAAACGCAGTGTACACACAGTTGTGTGCTCAGACTGCTCCTCTGACTCAATCACGGAGGCCGGGATCTAGAGCTCATGCATCTCAGCGAGAAGAATCAATTTATGATGATACAGAAGTTCATACCAGATCTACGTCACAACGAGAATACATTCAGACAGGCGGTTACCAGAGACAACACCATGATGAACCACACCCTCGTCGAAGACAATCGGTTCATGATAGGTTGGGTTCCCAACGGGATACTCACACCGATGAATCCGATCAAACATATCGTTTGAGTGCAAACACCAGTGTATTCAACAGACTGCTGCCAAACTATAACAAATGCAGACCTCGAGCGGTTTATAACCCTGAGGCAGAGCATAATTATGACTTAGTTTACCGCCCTGCAGAAGCAGCGGAAAACTCGAAGTTCATACTGGAAATAGCTCTAGCTCCATTGGAGAAGGCAAAATTACCATCCAACATAGAGAAGTTTAATGGGTTGTCAGACCCCGATGATCATCTGAGAGTGTTTACCAGCGCGGGTTTAGTTGGAGGTTGGACCCTTCCGCTATGGTGTCATTTGTTTGTACAAACATTAACTGGCCCAGCGCGAATCTGGTTTGATAACCTACCAACTGGACAGATCGAATCATGGAAGGATCTGCGTAACAAGTTCTTAACACACTTCAGCCAGCAGCGGCGCTCCATTAGAGACACTTCCGACGTCATGAATATATGGCGTCGTGATGACGAAAATCTAGAGGATTTCATCACTAGATACAATAAGGAAGTGTTAGAAATTGGCGGTGTTCATGAACAACTAATCCGTGCTCAGTTCAAGTACGCGGTTAGGTGTGATGACATGGTTAAAGTCTTATCCGGAACAGAGGGCCTTCCAACAAGTTGGGAAAAGATAATGGCGGCGGCCAAAGTTTATGCGCAAACTGAGAAAAACCTCACAACAAACAGGCCGCCACCACCGCACAACAGGCCCGCGGATTTAAGCTCAACCGGTGAAAGGAGGTTCAAAAAATCATGGCGCGAGTCATCAGGAAGTCGTTCCTCTGAAGATGCCCGCACAACAATTAACAAACTCTCTGCACAAAGGGAAAACAAACAAGAAAATAGGGAGAGGCAGTGGACTCCCCTAACAAAAACCCCGGCGGAGGTTCTGAGTACTGAGGACTATCAATTCAAACCTCCGATCCCGATGAAGAGTAAACGTGGTCAAGACCCGGCGCAATACTGCGAATATCATAAAGACAACAGGCACACCACTAACAACTGCATATCTCTGCGCACAGAAATAGAGAAAGCCCTCAAGAATGGAGAACTCACGCATTTACTCCAGAATATGCGCAAGGAGATTAAGCAGATTACCCGGGGAGAAGAAGGCCCAAGCAAATGGGCTAAAACCTAAGTGACGACTCTATAAGTTTCCCGCAGAAAGACATGACCCATCAGATACGGCGGAACTATCAGAGAGTAAGTTAAGTTCCATTTAATTATCAGAAACGCTTTGTAAAGCCTCTGAGCTCTATCCATGAATAAAATTACAAAGTTTCTATTATTTTTGTGTTTACAAAGTGCATGCAATTTCTTTTAGTAAGCGCAAAAACATTATGGTAGTATAAAACAAGCTCCATGCGCGGTCAGTGATCACGTCACAAACGACCATAAATTCACACATGAGCTTTACGCCAACTTCATTCGCCTTACTCAATAAAAGCAATTGTACTCATGCAAAATATTGTAAAGTCATTCAACAAAACAAATAGAAACATACTATTTTCAGCGTACAGATACGCTCCAAAGCACGGCATTGTTTAGAAATACTTGCGCAACAGCGCACCATCAAACAGAGATTTACACCCCACATAAAAAATTGTTCAATACAATTTCAAACTATTCTAAATCTTCACCCTCACCCGGAAAGATTTCTTTAAGTTGCGCCACGTGATCGTCCGATTGCAGCGCCACATTTATTAGCTCCATGACCGGAAGTTGCAAAGTGTTAAACTCTGTTTTCATGGAAGCAAGCGCCGCGGCAGTATTTACGCCAAAAGTAGCAGACTTACTATCATCCCAGTTAACCTTCAATGCGCTATTTACATGTTGAGAACATTCCGCATAACCTTGCGCATACCCGTCTCGTCGTGCAGCAACCATTAAATTAGCGACAGTTTTATCCAGCTCTTCAGAGTTTAACACAGATTCAGTAACCTATGAAATCAAGCAAAAATGAGTATCAAAAAAGCGCACATATGATTCCACAAAGGAGAAAAGAAACTTAGACAAGCAATCCCGCGGTCTTTCAACCAGGCCATATCATTCTTTAAAGGTTCAAGCTCACTTTCCGCTATGACCCGCGCCGTTTCTGAATTTTCTAGCTTCTCTTCAACCTCAGACAAGCGGCGGGAGGTTTCAGAATTCTCGGAATGCGCAAGCTCCAGATCCTTCTTTAATTGTTCCTGGTCAGAAACCAAAGCAGTAAGTTCCTCTAACTCTTTATCTCTAAGGGCAAGAGTGGCGAAAGCTTGTACCTCCCGTTGCTCACTACGTTCCCTATGAGAACGCGCCTCCGCCAGCACAGCTTCCACATCAGCTTTCTCCTTCTTCGACTTTTCTATCTCCGCATCTTGATTCTTCAAATTTTCAACTTCAGCCTTGAGGTTATTGATAATATTGCGAAGGTTTGCCTTCTCAGCATTATCCTTCTCGCAAATTCTCCGCCAATTTTTGCGTTCCTCAGACAGCAGAGCAGCTTCAGCTTCTGCTTTCCTCTTCCAACCTGCAACAGACCATTCCTCAGTCTTGCGCTCGGCTTCAAACTTGGCTTCCTCAGCTTCTAATTTGGCTTTCAACTGAGCCACACGTTTTTCATCTTTAGCAAACTTCTTTTGAGATGCTATAAAAGATGCCTGCTCCTTATGCATACTATACCACTCACGCACTATGCGGTGAGTGGTAGAAACATGAGAAGCAGTTTCTGCAAGGTAAGATTGATAAGTCTGTTCATAAGGTCGACTTTCCTGAAACTTGATCTCGCCAGGCGGAAGTATCCCCTGCAACCAATCTTGGCACACACGCCAATCCGAGAATGTGTCGCCTTTCTTCAAATTCCAAACAGGGGCATGAAGATCAGAAGCATCTTTCTCCGTATAGGTCCGGTAGTAATAATCTCCCAAAGTTTCTTCCGGACGAATTGGATATTGTTTATCAACACCAGCAGATGAGCCTGGTTCCTCAGTTCCGACCCTCTCAGTACGTTCAGGCATAGCTTCAGAAGGTTTAGGGGAAGAAGTTGAAACGTTTTCAGCAGTCTGCTCTTTCCCCAAATCTTGAAAAACAGCTTCAGGGGTTGGTGGATTATCAGCGCTATCCATCACACTCGGTTCAATAATCTTTTCAGGCTCTGTATCAACACCTACAGGCTTCTCAGCTTCAATAATTTTCTCCACACCATCCCCAGCAACTTCTGAAGGCTCTAACGGGTCTGCAACAGAAGCGTGCGGAGGAGTAGAAGGAAGTTCTTCATCAACCACAGATGGTACTTCTCTGAGAATAGGGGAAACAGGAACTTCTGAAAAAATAAAAATCTGTAAGAATTCAGTCCGCTTAAAGGAAACAAGGAGGAACAACACTTACCAGGAACAGATTCCTAAACAAAGGCATCGAGATTTCCTTTTCTGGTAATTTTCTTCCTCTGCACCTTTTTAGGAGGTTGACCCTCCGCGTCAGGATCAGTTTGTTTCCGTTTACCAGCCTTCCGATGCACCAAATGTTCGGGACTAGAGTCCAAGTCAATAGGCTCATTAGGGTTGGACGGGGGGATATCAGCAGAATCCTTTGGTTCAGGCTTCGGTTCTCGCATAGTCACTGCAGGAGTAAGACCCTCCAAAGAATCAGAAACCACCACATAATCACACCTGGGGTCAGAAGAACGGCGCGTACCTTTCTTCTCTCCAACATTTTTCTTCAAAGGTTGAGCTTTAACAGTCTCACTCCTTTTTGGCATAGAGGTAGAAGACGTTGCGCGTTTCTTCTTCTCAGGGCCTATGCCCAAATTCAACAATTCACCTACAAAAGCGCAGAGCAAAAGCTTACTCACAAAAAGCAAAAAAGAAAAGGAAAGCAGATATAACTTACCAACACCAGCAGCTGGTTGAGCAGATAGGTCCGCATCTCGCGGAAGAACAAAATTCCTTACAATACGGTGATACCAAAGTTCCTCTTCAGGTTTCTTTTTGATGGTACCCATTCTACCGCCTTCTCTCTTGAATGCAACAACATACAAGGAAACAACTACATTCAAAAAGGAAACAGGTCAAAAAAAAAAAGAGGGGAAAGAATGGAAAAGCCCCAAACTTACTATGACCATCCTCCGTATATACGGGTTTGTCATCACGCTCCATCTTCCAATTTAAACTCATGCCGGCTCCGACCAAAGCTTTCTCCGGCAATGCAATATTGGGCACATCCTTCAAATCCTGATACCAGTTTTCATCAACCGGAGTCTGAAGGGTTTCGATCGGAACATCTTCTTTCCCCCTGAGAACCATACTCACCGGAATTACTCCGGCCTTAATAAAAAAGAATTTCTGCTTCCAATCATGAAAAGATTTTGGGGGTTGATGAAGAATCTTCTTTGCAGAAGCCCTTTGAACGAATGAATAGAACCCTTGGGTACAATGCATCTGATGAAAAACCCTAAATCGGGGAACGGTCGGCTCAACATGCATTGTCCGACACACAAATTCGAAATGTCGAACCCTAACCATGCCAATTGGGTGAAGTTGGGAAATATGCAGGTTATAAAACCCAAGGATTTCAAGAAAAAATCTAGTAACAGGCAAGCGAAAGTTACCGTCACAGAAAAAATCCCAAAAGAGGGTAATATACCCGGCCGGAGCATCCGCTGCCGTTTGCCCCTCTTCAGGATATAAAGCACCCCAGTTCTCTGGGAAATTGAGATTCCGAATCAAACCGTCAAAAGACGCCCTAGGCCACTTCAATGGTGGAAGTTCAGTCGACATATCTTCAACAAGATCCTCTTGACGTTCTCTGGTTGACATAAGAGGAAGAATGATGGAAATTTTTCTTAGAAACAAGGAATGGGGAAAAGTTTTTCAAACGAAGCAACGATTGCACAGAGGAGGTTACCCAAACGTTATATACCCATCGCAATAAATAGCATCGGTAACCGTCACAGCGACTTTTCCGAATATCACAGTGCTCCAAGCAGCAGAAAAAGTAAATGTCAGACACACACGCGTTTACACGCGCGCGTGTAAGACACGGACAGTAAGAAACAACTGACAATGACAGGTTGTCACTCAATTTACTGTACCGAGTCTCATTAAAAGTCAAAGATTTTCAAAAAATCTTCACAAAATTCAAATTCAATCTTCTCATAGAAGATTTCTTATTTCTCGCGCCCAAAAGCATTTCCCTCTCATAAGTCCAGTGCTCCACTTATTTGCATAAGTACAACACTAGACTGGGGTACTTGAAGGGGTAAGGTCCCAAAAACTTCATAATAAATATTTGAGACCATACCACAGACTGGCCTTTTGACCTTTTAACCTTGCGCGGCCGCGCACTGGTCTTACAAAAGGGAGAAAACAGTCAGCAATCTATAGTCGCGCGCCCAAAGGAAAACATAAATCCTTGCGCCTTCTCCCGATAGGAAAGGGTAAAAATCCTGAGATCAATACTCCCGCTCAAATATCCAGACTTGGATATTATTTTACCCAGACTTGGGAGTTGTTCGTCTGTTTCCACACAGTAAGGTGTCACACCAGATTACAACAGTAATCTTCTAGAAAAGTAATCGTGCACCACCCAGACGGTTATAACCGTCTGGACACGTGTCATTACCACAGGCACTCCTGAAATCACAACGAAAGCATGCAATTGGAGAATAAATCTCCACTTAATCACTTTCCACGTGGCAACTCCCGAGCCATAGATCAAACCACGATCCGTGTGCATTCACATCGGATCGAGACAACTTGACGTTGGATCAAAGAACTTAACGGAAGAAAATGTAACCGCTACGGCGTTAGCATCTCCCGTTATCTTTTCAATAACAGGTTTTCCCTCCCAAACTCCCGGTTATAAATACGAGAACTGTTCAGGTATGAATTCAGACTATTCACACTATTCAAACACATCATCTTCTTCTTCATTATCAATACTTATTCTCACACCGGAGTCGGGTCAAGGAGAGAACCCCCCTTCTCCCCTTGGCGAGGCTAACGGTGTCCTTTTTTGCAGAACCATCGGAGGAGAAGATCAGCTGCAACTGAATCAATCGAGAGAGAGCTAACCTTTTTATGCGGATTCAAACCCCCTAGATATCTCGGTTCCGACCATTTATCTAGTGTTTCTTCAGTCCCTGGTCCATATAATCTTTATTTAACCTGCGTTTATTGCACTTTTAACCCCCAAACTTGATTTTTAAGGGTTTTGAATCTTCAAACATTTAACAATAGGCCTTCGGTTAGTTACGAGGTCACCCGAACGGTCTTGAAATGCAATATTAACGCACGTGGCCCTTATTACTTGTAATTACCGCTTTGCTTATTTATATGCGTCGAAACTCTACGAATTTAATATCCGTTATTCTTGGGATCAAAATAAATTATCACATTGTTTTTGGGATCATTAAAAGGTCACTCAAAGGTTACTTTCAACATGTTGACACTTTTAACCCCTATGTTTCACAAGATCCTTATTTCGAGCACAAACGACTTTTCAAGTTCGATAATTTTTTCTTTAAAGAATACGAATGTCGTGTGAGGTCAATCAGATCCCTTTATTCACATATTTACCTTGTTTAGCAACTTTAGTCCCTCATAATCAAATTCTTACACGTTTAAAGTCCATGACACGTGTCTTTATTATATTGGTCGCGTTTTTACGAGGTGTTACACAAAAAGAACTTTTCATACGAACAACGAATGATTGCCTTAATCCAGCAATCGATTAGAGATGACATTTTTACATTACTTGTTCATGATGGTTCTTCAAAATCGGTTTGGGAAGCTTTACGGGTTAAAGATGAGGGTGGTAAACAAATCAAAAGGAACAAAATAGCCTTATTTAAAAATGAATTTGATTTGTTTGACGGTTTAAAAGGTGAATCAGTAATACAAATGATTGAAAGATTTTGTCACCTTAAAATCGAACTTGATAGGTTTGGAATTGTCAAAACACATGAGGAAATCATTGATAATATAATTGAAGCGTTACCATGAGCTGATCAGTGGCAAACGTTCGTGTTTATTTTGAAAAACGATCTATTGTTTAACACAATTACTCTTGATGCTTTGATAGAAAAGATAGAAAGTCATGAGCTTGAGCTGCAAAAGCAAAGCAAGATGAGCAGTTCTTCACATCACCAGAATGTCGGTCTTTACTACAAGGGCAGTGTACCCTTGGTGACAGTTAGCGAGCCAATAAAGACTGCATACAGTGTTGTAAAGACAAAAGAATCACAGAAAAACTCATCAAGCTACGATCCAGGATATCATTCATCGTCAACAACATCAAACTCTGAAGAACCTGAAGAAATTCTCTGCAACATCGCCTTAAAGCTAAAGAATTCTCCAACAATGAACATCAACGCTGCTGAACAACAAATGAGTTTACTTGGATCAATTCTGGAATCATACGAAGATCTGATAGCTGGGAAAATCAGAAATTCCGAACTGAAAAAGGAAGATTACAACCAGATCGATCCAGAAGAGATGGAACTCATTGATCTGAGATGGTGTTTAGCAAGCTGCATTTGAAGAGCTCAGCTGTTCATGGATATTACCGGTAGACAATCAATCTGTGGACCATCAACAAAGCTGGGATTCGATAAACCAAAAGTGACCTGCTTCAAATGCAAGCAAAAGGGTCATTTTAAAAGAGAATGCAGAAACTCCGATGTTGAAGAAAGAGCTAATCCGTTCAAAGAAGATACTATCAAAAGGCGATCTATCACAAGAACAGAGAGGAATCACCAAGGTTGAAACAAATTGAAGATAATCCTGAAAAGGAGAAATCAATTGTGTTGTGATTCAAGATGATGAAAGGTTTGACTGGAGCGAATTTCTTCTAGAATATGATCTTGTTAATAATTGGTTCACAAATCATGGCAGAACTATATCATCAAACATATATCATGCATTTGTTGCCGAGATAAAGGAAAGAAGTCGAGAAGAGATTCTGAAAGAGAAAACATACAGACAGAGGTGTATTGCAGGATATCGGATTGAAGAAATGGAGAAAGAATACGAAGAAGCAAAGAATTATAGAAGATATGACAAGAAAAGAGAATGTTATGTCAACAGAAAAGGAGAACCAGTTGTCCATCGAAAGGAAATGGTGTTTGATGAGATTCTTGCAGTAATCCCTCTATCCGGCGAGTACTATTCAAATGTTGCAAAAGATAAACATTATGAGAAAAAGCTGGATAAAATCATCAGAGATGTCATGACTACTAGTCTAAGACAAAGAGATGAAGAGAGGATGAAGAAGAATGTTGAAAATCTGGTGGATGAACTGAAGAAGGTTGCGGATGAAAAGAAAGTGGAAGATGTCAAGGAAGAAGAAGGTGAAAAAGAAGAAAAGAAACCAGAAGAAGAAGCTGTTACTGAAAAACAGCAGAATGAAGATGATTTGAAGAAGACATGAGAAGTTGAGAAGAAGCTTGAAAGTTTGGTTGAAGTAGATGATAGTGCTGGTGTTGGTAAGGAACAGAAGAAGAAAGATGCTGATCAGACACAGACGGAAGAAAAAGCCGAGGTGCCAATCACTGATGTAAAAACTGAATCTGAAATATTAAAAATTGTTGAATAGTGCAAGAAATGCATGGAAACGTGCAGTGCTTGTACTGAAAAAGATGAAAAATTCAGAACAAGAGATATAGAATTCAATAAAATCGAAAAAGTTTTCAAAGAAAAATGCAAAGAAATGTTAGAAAACGAAAAGATTTTGAAAGATAATGACGAAAAACTAACACAAAAATGTAAAATTTTAGAAAAAGAAAATGAAATTTTGAAAGAAAAGGTTTCAAAGATGACTGAAGAGTGTTTGCAAAAGGAAAATTCTTCCCCAGAAATGAAAAAAGAATACGATTCAATAAAATTGGCCTATCACATTACAAAAGAGTCATATGAAGATGTGAAGAGTCAAATGAAACTTGTTCAATCCAGATTGAAATATTGTTCTAAAACAACTGATAGGCTTAAGCGACAGTATTTAATAAAGCAACAAGTTGTAAACTCTTACATTGAGGATGTTGCTAAGCTAAAGCGTCAAATAGCTGATTTAGAACAAGATAACAACAAGTTACATAGCTATCACGCATCATCATATGTGCTTGAACGTATTTTCAACATAAAACCGGGTGATGATGATTCTGAGAAAAACAAGAAAGGTATTGGCTCAGAGTTTCATCAAGTTCCACCACCGGAAAAGTTCGCATTTTATGATGATGAGAAGGTTGAAAAAGCTTTCAACATGGTTGATCAATTGCCAGATAACATTGACATAACCTATTCCAAATCTGATGATTCTAGTGATTCAGAGATGGTAGGTAAGGTCGTTGAAAGTGTCTTGAAAGAAGAGTCGGTTGAAACAGGTAAATCTAAATCACATGATGAAAATGAAGGTAGTTTTCATGAAGGTTATCTGAAAAACTCAAAATTTGCGAAAAATGCGAATGATGATTAAAAAGAATTGGTGTATACCATGATTGGATCAGACAAATTATTCTCAGATGTTGAAGTCCTGATTCAGAATGTGATTTCAGAAAAGATTGACAAAGTTTTCAAGATGATTGAAATTGAAAAATCTGAGATTCCAAAGTTTGCTGGAAAGTGTCATAAAACTTTTTATAACAAACCTGGTTACAAAAAGAAAAACATGAAGGCTCGGTTGGGTAATAAAAAGAAACAAAATTGGAAAAGAAATGAAACACCAAATTATCAGAAAAAGATGAATTTTGTTCACGGAACAAGATCCGAAGAAGAGAAAGAACTCCAATTTAGACGACAGTCTAATGAAGAGTTCTATGCTCAAAAGAAAAGGCAACAACAACAGGTGAAAAATGTTTCAAATGTGATCAAACAGGACATCTTGCACGCAAGTGTCCAAATCTGAAACCTGTTGGTGTTGAGACGAAAAAGAAGTCTGATGTTGTGAATCAGAAGTCAACCAAGTTTGATTCAAAGCAAACTTGGAAGCCGAAGATGTCAAAGGCTGACTCACAACAAACATGGAAATCAGAGACACCCAGACTTAGAACAACACAAAGTTGGAAAACAACTGTTGATGCAACAAAACCAAACCAGTTTTGGAAACCAAAAGTTGTTGTTCAAAATCAAAATGTTCAAAATGAATCATGTTTTTACAAAAGAAGTGCTTCAAAAGGACAAGACTGGGTGGTTAAGACACAACCTGTTTCTGAACAGAAAACTGATTCAATAAAAAAGGATGAAGTAAAAGATGAAACGTTGTTTGCTCAAAACGATGATTTTCCGAAGTTGAATGAATCATATTATGTCGAAATGCCTAAGGTCAAACAGACCAAGGCTAACTTGTTCAAGTAATTGAATAGTTTGAATGTGCAGGTGCTTCCGAAGAAAATGGAATGTCAGTTAGAGGAGTGTCGGAGCAGCCTGGCACGAGGAGAGGAGGCTGCTGAACCATGCAACTGAGAAACAGGGAGTTTGTTTCTGTACATAAATAAACCATATTTCAAAAATCCTAAAAAATTTAAAGATTTAAAAACCAAAAATATGTTTTTATTTTGTCAAAAATTGAAAAATCAAAAATATGTTTTTTTTTTAAATTTTGTCAAAAATAAAAAATTTAAAAAAAAAGTGAATATGCCGAAACCCTCACGGCTGAACAAACATGATTAATTTCACAAGATTGAAAAACGGTTTACAAACTGTAAAATATCAATGTGTTGTAAATCATGGGGGTATATTTTCTTCAAAACAGAGTATGTAAAGCCGAAAATGGATGGCGAGACAAAGCTATCAGTATCAGGTTGACAAATTTTCTTTAAAATGGTTTTGAATTTTAGGGGGAGTAAGAGTCGTTGTCAGAAAATCCAAAAACATTTGAAAATTTTAAAAAGCCAAAAACAAGATAAAATTCAAAAATGAGTTTTTGTGTAAAAAGAGGATATGATAGTACATCAGTAGACAATCACAGTACGCTAAAGAAATAGAAAGTTAAAATGTGATGAACGGTCTCACTGATGATGTGCCAGTAGGTTTTTACACGCTTAGTAGATTGATTTCGAGATATAAACCTAAATATCAAATACTTACTTATCTTGTGGGGAACATCTCTCGGATATATGGGTAACCCCCGAAATCTTGTTTGAGAGATTGCATGATTCTTAGATACTAGGTCTTTATACTGTTTGATATGTGGGGTATTATACCTGGTCTTCTGATATTGCGGAAGCAATGTCCTAGACCTCGTATAATACTTTACGCGCTTTTAAAGCTCACCCTCTGCATAAAAATTGATAAAATATCAAAAGATACGAATCAAGTGTAGTTGTAAAGAAGATTCCCAAGGGGAACACACCTAAAGTCGAGCCTTCATCTTTTTGACTGAACGGAAGTTCATACCTGAGCTCTCAAGGTCTCGCACTAACCCAGATTACAGATATCAAATTGGTATACTCAAATGTAAGACTGAATCTAGGGAATTTTGATACGGGAGCATATTCCGAGGTGGGACACGCGAATAAGTTTAAGTTCTTAAAACACTAATCTCGTATCTCGAATCAATTGAAATTTGTGTGAAAATTTAAGTGGATCAGTATACTGACAATCTAAGTGAATCGTTTAGAACTTAAAGTGTTTAAAGCTCAACGGTGCTAGTGTTTTGTCATAAACTGATATGATCCTCTGACGCAAACTCAAACAAAAATATTGTCTGTAAATATGTTTGTAAATATTTCTTTACTGCTTTATGTTTCAGAAAAATACAAAAAGATTTTGATTTCACTTTATTTTCGACAACCAATGTGTAAAAGCTGAGTTTCAAAATATGAGTATGCTGATCGTGTTTATGAAAATAAAACAAGTTCATTAATTTGAAACTTGTAATTTTAAAAAAATCAAAATAAAAAACGGTTTGTGAAATCTCCAAGGTCATTAAGTTGGACTTGGATGATTAACTGTGAGGGATTTGGATACTTAAATTGTTAAAATCTGTTATAAAGAGCTAGTTTTCGATCTTGGATACTTAATACTGCTACATATATAAAGCATGTTGATAGGGGGAGAAAATCAAGTAATCCTGGATATATATTCATATTATTATATTTTAGAGCCAGGATCTTGATTAAAAGTTTTTAAGAGCCAGGTCACAATTTCTGGACAATCGAAAAAGCTTTCTCTGTTGTATATTTGAAATATTTTAGCTTATGCTAAGAGAGCCAGGTTTACAATCCTGGATGTTCAAAACATTTTCACTTATAAATGTTTGAGAAATTGCAGATGTTGTACCAGATTACGATCCCGATAGCCGAGTCTAAGGGGGAGTCTGAAGACGAGCTCGACGCAAGGAGGAGCTTGTATCCGAAAAGCCAGGTGTCGATCCCAAAAGCACGGAAGCTTGACGAAAGGGGGAGCCTGAAGAGTCTATCGAAAGAGGGAGCTGTAGCAGAAGACGGATCCACAGGGATTCTGTTCGAGAAAGAGGGAGTATGTGGATGCTAAAGATGTGTTAAAGCTTCAAAGAAGACTCAGAGAGAGAGAAAGATAAGATGCTACGAGATTGACTGCGGCAATATCCAAGGGGGAGTCTGTTGGTGCATTTATGTCTATCGCCTCCGTCAATCCGAACCGTAGCGAGAAATTGAAGAAAACAAGCATTATATTGTTATATTAGATAGAAAAGGGGCAAGGTGGCATTATTGTAAATAAGGGGAACTCTCCTTATATGCTTTGCCTATAAATAGGACCCTTAAGGTCATCTTTTAAAACTTTTGTCATTTTGGAGATTGGAGAGCTTGGTGCTTAGAGAGAGAAACTAGAGAGAGAAAGTGCTCAAGGTGATTCACGTGACTTTGTACTTTTCAGATCTTTTATCGAATCACAGATTTAGTACGGTTCTCGTGTTCGGTCCACGCACGTGTACGGATTCCGCACGTCACACGTGTCGATATGCAATCGTTACAGAGTCGAAAACCGATCCTACACTTTTTATAGCCACTTCTTTCAGTGCTCCACAGCTGGCTTCTATTAGCTTCACATTAAGTTACCTGAAACTCGTTTTAAAAAGATTTTATCAGCAATAAATACTAGCGAGTGGATCCCAGTTTAATCAAAACAAGCTTTTATAACTTATAGTATTGAGAGCAATTACAATGTTTATATATACCAATATACTCATTCAGTATTTCTCATGTTGGCAGTTCCATGACTGTGTTCATATTACTCATTGGCTAACTCGTTGTCCAATAGTAATGTATTTACTAGTAGTGTATACAAAACCCCACATACCGGCAGCAATTGTAGAATACATAGACTCAATCACTACAAGTATAATTGAAAACATTTGAGGTTTTGGTAAAACTGTTTGGTAGAAAAAGAGAATGACTCACTCTGTAAACTTAAGTAATTCTACAACTTCCTGTTGTTGTTCCTGATTATAGTCTATTAAAAATAAACAATGCACACGTCTTAGTAAGATAACCCAAATCACATTAGCCATACAACACGAGACAGAACTCCAACGAACTTAGTCAGGCAGAGCCTCGACATGCGTTACGGAGCCCTAGATCAACCAGGTAGGGTAACAAATTAGTGATCATGGGTTACAATACTTACAATGGGGGAGAGCTTCGTGTTTTAGGGGTATAGTACCCGATAATTTTCGCACTTAAAGGGACATAGAGAAAGAAGATTTTGAAAGAATTTGAACTGAAGCTGGAGGCCTTCTTATATAGGCTGGAAACAAGGGGCTCGCGCCTCGCGACCCATCTCTCTCTCTCTCTCTCTCTCTCTCTCGCGGCCCGCGAGAGACCTAGGCTAGGGCTTAGGTTCGCTAGATCAGCACCCTAGCTTCAACACGATACGAGACACGTGGCGACATGAGACTCCGGCAACCAACTCTCGGTCGCGCCCCGCGACTCATCTTGGGGACTTGGTCGCGGTCCGTGAGCGACGTGTAATTCTTGTTTTATTTGATTTTTGTTAAAACTAAAGTTATACGGGTTCGATTTTCATATACGGGGTGTATTCGGGTATAATTAGAGCGTTTAGGGGTGTTTTTCGAGGGTTGTTATATCCTCCCCACCTTATTTTAAATCTCGTCCTCGAGATCTACTGGAACAGGTGTGGATATTTCCGTTGCACTTCTGACTCGAGTTCCCATGTATATTCTGGTCCTCTCTTTGAATCCCATTTTACTTTGACCAGAACTAATCTCTTGTGTTTGAGATTCTTGATCTTTCTATCTTCGATCTGAAGTGGTTTCTCTGCAAACTTAAGCTTCCCATTTACCTCTATGTCCTGAAGAGGTACTACTAATGATTCGTCTGCTAAGCACTTTTTGAGATTACGTACATGAAATACATCATGTATTCCTTCCATTTCCTCTGGCAGTTGTAGCTGATAAGCTACTGGTCCTATTATTTTGATAATCTCAAAAGGTACAACATACCTGGGGCTTAGCTTTCCTCTTTTAACGAATCTGACCACTCCTTTCCATGGAGAAACTTTTAACAATACCTTATATCCAACTTGAAATTCCAATGGTTTCCGTCTGTTATCTGCGTAACTCTTTTGACGATCCCGTGCTGCTTTTAGTCTTTCCTTGACTTGAATAATCTTATCCGTTGTTTCTTGCACTATCTCTGGTCCAGATATTTGCTTTTCTCCAATCTCTGCCCAACAGACTGGAGTTCGGCACTTTCGTCCATAAAGTGCTTCAAACGGTGGAGCATTAATGCTGGTATGATAGCTTTTGTTTTAGGAAAATTCTATTAATGGTAGATGTTCATCCCAATTTCCTCCGAAATCAATTACACAGGCTCTAAGCATATCTTCCATTGTCTGAATTGTCCTTTCGCTTTGTCTGTCCGTTTGGGGATGATAAGCTGAGCTTAGATTCAACCTGGTTCCCATTGCTTTTTGGAAACTTATCCAAAAATGAGATGTAAAACGGCTATCTCTATCAGACATAATGGATAAAGGAATTTCATGTAATGAAACTATTTCATTTACATATAACTTGGCTAACTGTTCCATACTGAAAGTTTCCTTCATAGGTAAGAAATGAGCAGATTTGGTTAATCTGTCTATAATCACCCAGATTGTATCATTACCTTTTTGTGTCTTGGGTAATTTGGTAACAAAGTCCATTGTTATCAATTCCCATTTCCAAATTGGCATCTCTAATTGTTGCAATAACCCTGAAGGTTTCTGATGCTCAGCTTTAACCTGTGAACAGGTTAGACATTTAGCAACATAGTTTGCTATATCCTTTTTCATTCCTATCCACCAGAAATTCCTTCTTAAGTCTTGATACATCTTATCACTACCGTGATGTATCGCATACTTAGACTTATGGGCTTCTTCTAAAATTTGGTGACGTAGGTTTCCTTGAATAGGTATCCAGGTCCTTTTCTTATGGAATCTCGAAATTCCATCTTTTCCTTTTTCTAATTCCTTAATCATACCTTTTAAACCTTCAGCATCGTCCTTGATTGTTGTTTCTTATATTTTTCTAATTTGCTCATTTAAATCTATCTGCAGATTTAGTCTGAGAGAGCGTACTCGTTTTGGCTTTTCATGATACTTTCGACTTAAAGCATCAGCTACTACATTAGCTTTTCCTGCATGATACTGGATATCACAATCATAATCACTAAGAATTTCCATCCAAGGTCTTTGTCTCATATTTAATTCCTTTTGCCCAAAACCATATCTCAAGCTTTTATGATCTATGAATACAACAAACTTACTACCATAAAGATAGTGTCTCCAAATCTTAAGGGCAAAAATTATAGCTCCTAACTCTAGATCATGGGTTGTATAATCCTCTTCATGTTTCTTAAGTTGTCTAGAGCATAAGCTATGACCTTTTGACGTTGCATCAGCACACATTTGTAACAACCCGCATGTTCGTGCGTTGTTACTACTCGCTATACATCGCTACTTCGCAGTATTTTCGGATATTTCGAATACTTTATCGCTATAGCACATCATGCCGCATATACTAACGCTCATGATAACGTTGAGTGAGGACCTATTCTACCCTCCTCGATAGCCATGATGCGTCACAAAGTAACGCATATTCGAAACGAAACCCGGTTATTGTATCCCAGGCTTGGAAATGTGAATATTTATATATGACCCTTGTGATTAGTAATAATAAGTATAACTATGTATGGTTATGTGTGTACAAACTATCGCAACGCCTAACGAATGAGACAAAACATCGAAACGCAATTCGTCGGAGACCACCGATCGAATGACCATTCGATCGGATGGCCATCCGATCCATGGCACTCCATCACCTTCTCCCCTCTTCACCTATAAATAGCACTTGTCACATCACTTGAACAGTGATGTGACAGCTCTCACTCGACCAGCATGCTCAACCTCGCTTTTCTCTCGATTTCTCGCGATCCTTGTAAGTTTTCAACTCAAATCTTGTACTTCTATGATCTACACGCACTGATTCATCATTTTCACCTTTGAATCTAAACTTTTAACCGTGAAATCAGTAGATTTGAGGTGTTCTAGGGTGATGTCATCATGGAGTTCTATGAACTTCAAGATTTGGCTTCATTCCACCAAGAACAACTCAGATCTGAAGGATTTCCACATGATTAAACAATATTTTCGCATAAATCTAAACATTTTAACTTAAAAGGATTAAAAGAAGCTTTTCAACCTTTCTTTCAACTCTTTTACACTCAATGTACTCAAAACTGATAGAATCAGAGCTCGTTCTGATCTTCTACTCCTTTTTAGTGATGTGTTGGTTCAAGATCTAATTTCTATCTAAGAGACGACTGATTACGGGTTAAACATGAACAACCATCACGAACAGTTAACCGATCAGACCAGGGTGATTCCTGTTCGACCGGATAACTTGGGTCATGATGGGGTTTCTGTTGTTTAGTGCGCTGTCATACCGTCTCGAGCAAACCGCAAAACTTTTCAAAATAATCAAGTCAAGACGATCAGATTCGTTGGAATGGATTACCGTCCGATCGGATTGCCATCCGATCGAACTGTAATCCGATCGGATTGCACCTGAGCTCCCATACCTGGTCAACTTTTCAAGACCAACTGAATGCCGAACGGATTGCCATCCGATCAGATCACCATCAGATCGAACGACCATCCGATTGGTTGACATTGGACTTCAACACTTAATCATTTTCAAAGATCATCAGTAACCAACGGATTGCCACCCGATCGGATTGCTATCCGATCGAGTGACAAACCTGCTGTGAACATGTTCTCACTAAGTGTCCTGCCAATCGGATCGCTATCCGATCGAACCGCCGTTCGATCGAACGACTTGAAAGGTAGAGATACTTCTCTGTTTTCAAAATACTACAACGAAAACTTCAAAGCCATCATACACAAACACATCCATCCCAAACGAATGTCAATCCAATCGAATGGCCTCCGAACGGATTGACATCCGATCGGATGACCATCCGATCGGATTACCATTCGACACTTGGTTCACTCGCCACCGCTAAACGCACTGTTCAACGCTTACGCTATTATTCTGCAATCAGGCTAATCTCAGGCGCGCTCCCTTCAATCCAAGATTGTGTTACTTGGTGAACACGAACTGTGAGTATACTCGAACCCTTTTTATCGCATTTTGGTTGTAACATACGTTCCTATCAAATCGAACTTATCAAAATGAATTATACAATTAAACAGTTTATCACTTGCGAATAACTGTTATGCATATTTACACGTGATGCTAGTTACATATGTGTTAGGACTTATACTCGCAAGGTCCCGCCTTAACTAGTATTGTACTATAGTACCCGACGGGGTCTAGTTAGGATGAATAGCAATCGCAATCGCAGCTCGAGTGACTTAGCTGGTAGTATATGTCTTGTATGCATGTATGTTGAGGTATCTTGTTTGTGTTTGTGGTAATTCGCAGCACTTTTATCTATTACGCTTTGCTATCAAAACTTGTATACTCGCCAATACTTTTGTATTGACGTTGCTTTAACGTATGTTGCAGGTTTAGTCGCAGTCTACATCAAATCAAGCTAGGAAGTCTAGAAACACACCTAAAATCTAGGTAGTCGGATTTGCATTGTTTGAGAGAACATAAAATTCGTGACAGCTTATGTGAATGTTTTTGTTTATT
>JARYGA010001590.1:0-33692 GCA_030545235.1 Helianthus tuberosus | reverse complement strand
ATCAAATTGAGGAAATTGCTCAAACCAATTTTCAATGGCACACTCCCCGAGGTAATAAATCTATTGCCCCGGGCGCCCATAAGGTTGATGAAAGCACCTCTTTACAAGCCCAAATCGAGGCCCTCTCTTCGAAAATCAAAAAGCTAGAAATGACAAAAACGGCCTCGGTTATGGCTTGTGAAGGGTGTGGTGGGTCACATGAAAATTGGAGTTGTATGAAAGAATTAGATGAACAAACAGAAACGGTAAACTACATTGATAACAGACCTAGGCCGTCGGGTCCACCAACGGGTACCTACAACCAAGGATGGCGTAACCACCCTGATCTTGGTTGGAGAGATCCCGGCAATAGTAGTAACCAACAAAACCAACGAACTAACTTTCAACAACCACAAAATTTCTCTCAACAACAAGGTGGATGAGAAAGGCTTGAAGATACTATATCTCGCCTCATCTCCGACACCGAAAAGAAAAACTCGGATCGATTTCAACAATTGAAATCGAATTTTAGAAATCAACAAGCTAGCATTCAAAACATTGAAAAACAATTAAATCAACTAGCTCAAAATTTCTCCGAGAGACCACAAGGCACGTTACCTAGTAATACCGAAACCAACCCAAAGGCACAAGTACACCTCATCACATTAAGAAACCGAACCGTGGGTCCCGAGGATGCCCCGCTACCGCCGGTTGAAGGAAGTCAACTCAGCCAAAGCTCGACTTCACCCACACCTCAAAAGGGTTCTCCACCAAATCAAGAGCCCACCAAGACTCCTCCAATTCTATACCCCGGTAGGTTAAATCGTCAAAAGACCGATGAACAATTCGCAAAGTTCGAAAATTTACTAAAACAATTGCATGTTAATATTCCTTTTATTGAGGTCCTAACCCAAATGCCTAAATATACAAAATTCATGAGGGATTTCCTCACTAACAAAAGGAAAATTGAATCATTGCAATTAGTTAACTTAGGCGAAGAATGCTCCGCCTTAGTACTCAACAAACTTCCATAAAAGAAAATCGACCCCAGAAGCTTCACAATTCCTTGCTCGATTGGGGAATCCCCCGTTCGTGATGCATTAGCCGATCTTGGGGCCAACATTAACCTCATGCCCACATCGATGTTCAAACGACTCGGCCTAGGAACAACAAGCCCTACAAAGATGAGCATACAACTCGCCGACAGATCCGTCAAATTCCCACAAGGTGTCGCTGAAAATCTATTGGTAAAAGTTGACAACTTCGTTTTCCCAACCGACTTTGTCATCCTAGACATGGAAGAAGACACCGATGTCCCTCTCATCCTCGGGAGGCCATTTCTAGCCACCGCCCAAGCGGTGGTGGATATGAATGACGGAACGTTAACATTGAAGTTTGGGGACAAGGAAGTGAAGTTTGAATGTGGAAAAAGAGTAGAGGACGAAGACCCGGTCAACTATATGAAGGTCATAGACTCAAGCTTGGATGACGCTCTCCGACGGTGTAACATGGGATGCAATACATCCCACTTGGGTAACATATGACCAGGCTTTGGGTCTAGCCAAGGACCCTTATAAACGTGGCGCACCACGGAGGCATTCCGCGGAACTATCCTTAGTTTAGTTTAGATTAATTTTTATGTTTTCTAGATAGTTTTAATTTTCAGGAATAAAACACACTTGAGATGGCAAAGGATAAAAGGGAAACTTGAACCAGCACCCCATGCAGGAAAACAGAACCGTCCGACAAATTTCTTCGTTTACAGTAAGCTCGGCACGGGTCGTGTCCACCCAACACGGCCCCGTGCTGCACAGTCTGCAGAAAAAGACCCAGTTCAGGTAACTGGACACGGGCCGTGTTCACCCAACACGCCCCCCGTGTCCAGGCTTCTGTTTCTCTTGATTTAATTTTGTTACTGGCACTTGAACACGGGGCCGTGCCCGGACAACACGGGGCCGTGTTCAGCGCCCAGTAACACAATTTTTTTGCTTTTTACACCTTTTTACACATTCAATCAACCTAAAAACTTATTTTTGGGAAACATTGAGGGCAATGTGTAATTTAAGTGTGGGGGGATGCTAAAACCTTGAATCTTCCAAGTCCTAAATACAAGCCTTACACAAAACTCTATTGGAACCGCTAATCACCCCAATTTTTTTTCAAAAAATTTTCATTTTTTTTTACTTGTCTAGGTTTAACTCGGGAAATTCAAGTTCTAAAAAAGGTTATATTTTTACGAATTTACAACCGATAGCGTCGTGATAAAAAGAACCAACATAAGAAAATTATGAAAAGGCATGACAAGCTTAGTTAAAATTTAATCATATATACTTGATCACATAAAAACCCATTCCCACAAAAGTGAGTTTTGAGCCTTTATTGAGCAAACACTTACATATCATTAGACTAAATGCTCATTTTCGTTTCTTGTGTGAATAGCCGCTTGGTTCTTACGACTCTAGAACTTGCCATGACGATACATTCCCGGTCCTTACCAACTTAAACCCGAGTAAGTAAATGATGGAGGCATTAGGACTAACCCTTTTTATTTCTACACCATTATTTTCTTTTTTTTTTACCACCTACCTAAAATCCCCCTAGTTAGCCCCTTTGAGCCTAAACCTTTTCATTTCATAACCCAACCAAACACCCTTTTACCCACCAAAACCTTTTTCATTTTTAACCCTTTGTTTTAGTAACAAGTTCGGTTTTTCATATGACTTTTCAAAAAAAAAATTGTGTTGATGATGAAGCAAAAGAAAATAAACAAACAAGTTCATCAAAAATAACTTTGTTTGAATAATAGCTTCATCATAAATGAAAGTTACAAAAATAGAAAGTCTTACGAAAACCGACACTTGTTACGCTTTTAGCCTTTTTTCTACTAACCATTAACCCAACCACATACCTTTAACCCAAGCCTAACCCTTCATCCACAAAGTTCTCTTGATATTTACAAAGGTATATAAGTTAAAAAGGAGGAGGATTGATTGCTTGGTAAGCCTATGGTAGGAGTAAGTTCCATGCCGCTCTCGAGTGATCCACAAAGACATTTTCGGCCGAGTGTTGAGTGATCCCCGTGAGGTATGTGAACTTGTATATAAATAGAATTTTACAAAGGCATGTTATGCCCTAATAAATAATTTATCTTATGAAAAGTTTTAAATAAATCATGACGAATATGATTGTAAATAAATAAAAATAAAACTAAATAAAGAATCTTGGAAATCCCGACACTCTACGACAAGCCCAAAACCTTCTTCTCTACCCATTCCATTTGGGAGTGTAATAGCCACATATTAAAGAGTTTTGCTTGAGGACAAGCAAAGATTCAAGTGTGGGGGTATTTGATGTGTGAAAAATGCAACATATAAATTACATCAATTGTGGCATAAAACTAACCCTTTTTTAGTACTAATGTTGGAAAAAATGTGCTTTTGTCTTCCTTTTGTATTTTCAGGATTAAATGGGCTCAAATTAACAAAAGAAGCAAAAAGACATCAAAATCTAACATAAATACAAGAAAAGGAACAAGACGTGACATGCCCGACCCCACGACAACATCTTCCCAAGCAAAACAAGCCAACATAGGACTGAACACGCCCCGTGCTCAGCCAGCACGGGGGCGTGCCCAAGTGTCAGCAGAAAAGACAAAGTGGTAGAAGCTTCTATTGCCCACCACGGGGCCGTGCTCAGCGGACACGGGGCCGTGGTCAACTATAAGATTCGCACAATCCAGACAAATCTTCATAGTACAAAGATTCTTCTGCACACGGGGTCGTGCTCAGCGGACACGGGGGCGTGGTCAACTAATAAGACAAAGCTGCATTAAATGAAGAAAGAGAGGATGTGGACACGGGGCCGTGCCCACTGGACACGGGGCCGTGCCCGAGCTTCTGTTCAGCCTATAAATAGGAGTGCTTGGCTCAAGCTCAAACCATCCCTTGGCACACCACCTCTCTCACACTTCACCCACAACCCACCACCACCATAACACCATCATCCACCACCATCATCCATTGTCCATCGTAGAGTGTGTGAGTCATCTCGGGATCCAAGATTGATTGTAAGAGTTCTTGACAATCAAGGCCATGTTTGCCTAAGTCTCTTACATCACTTGGTGAAGACAAAGTGCCTAGTGTAATACTTTTTATTTCTAATATTTTCGCACTTTTTACTTGGTTTTGTATTAATGACTTTAATAATAGTTGCTTATGTTGAAGGTGATATTTCCTTATCGTTTGTCCGTGGTGTCTTGGCATTATTTTACCGTCTATATAAAATAAAAGATTTTCACCATTCATATCTCCACGGTCTATATGGAGGTATGTTGGCTACCTGGTCGGGGGTTAAGGGAACGGTTTGGTAAAGGTCTTGCCATTGTTCAGCGTTTAGAGGTCCTGCAATGGAACTGGGTCAAATTTAGTAGGACCTCCTTCAATACTTAACGGTATTGGATGGCGGGGGTCCAAACTCTTTGATCCACTCATAAGTTAACTACTATTAATACTATAACCCGGCTATTTAGGACTGTATCTCTGCTGACTCAGACTACTTAGTCGAGGGTAACGTCACCTCCAAAAGAGGGGCCTACCATAATTTGCATTAATAACTTAATTAATTGTCTTCCAATAATCCACCCTTTTAGGATTGTATCCTGGCTGACTCAAACTACTGGGGTGAGGGTAACGTCACCTTCAAAAGAGGGGCCTACTACAATAACTAAGATAATCTCTTAAAATAGTGCAAAAGTGCGGAAAATAATCAAAGGTTACACTAGATACGAGTCGGAAACAAGTGATTCATCTTGTCTATCTGTTTTTCTTTTATTTTTATTTTCAGCATTTCTAGTTAGTTTTTATTTTTCTTAGCTTAAAACATTTTTCTAAACTTTTTATTTTGATTAGAAGTTGAGGATAAACCGGTACTAAAAGCTCTTGTGTCCTTGGAAGACCTCGGTATCTTACCAACACTATACTACGCTCACGATGGGTGCACTTGCCCATATGAGTGTCTAGTGTTAGTAAATATCGTGTTTTATAAATTTAAAACTTGACTAAAAAGTGTTAAAGGGGCTTAAAATATACACCTAATATATATAACACTTGACACCCATCATTCAACATTATCGTTTGGAGATTGAGTCGGTGGACTCCGATAAGCAAACGGGTCAAAAGTGTTTTGGGCATCCGTAGGATACTCGTACACACCCGGTGCAACCATCGTGGGACCTTGTGGTAATGAAAAAAGTTGTGGTGGATAATTGGGTTGAGGTTGGGTGTTGTAAAAACTCGGTTGTGTATTTTGGGCATAAAAGTATGGAGGTTGAGAGTGTGGCGAATAACCGTGTTGTTATTGAAATGGCACACTTGAACCATTCGATCCGCCTCGTCTACTTTGCAAGTCGCGCCCTGTTACATACCAAACAGGAGAACACAACCCAAAAGACTAGTCTGGTGGGTGAGAGAGCCCATTTGGTATATAAACCCCACATCAGTTGCCCATACAACCGATGTGGGACAAGTCCCATACCTTGCAATGGTATTAGTCCATAACAATCGACCCTCCTTAAGGGCCAACGTCCTCGTTGGTCACGGCCATGTTGGTCACGGCTGGCTCTTCCCAGGCCACCACTCCATGGGCCACCACTCCGAGCCTCGTTGGTCACGACTGGCTTTCTCCAGGCCATCACTCCGTGGGCCACCACTCCGTGTTCTGGCTCTGATACCAATGTTACATACCAAACAGGAGAACACAACCCAAAAGACTAGTCTGGTGGGTGAGAGAGCCCATTTGGTATATAAACCCCACATCAGTTGCCCATACAACCAATGTGGGACAAGTCCCATACCTTGCAATGGTATTAGTCCATAACAATCGACCCTCCTTAAGGGCCAACGTCCTCGTTGGTCACGGCCATGTTGGTCACGGCTGGCTCTTCCCAGGCCACCCATTGTTATGGACTAATACCATTGCAAGGTATGGGACTTGTCCCACATCGGTTGTATGGGCAACTGATGTGGGGTTTATATGCCAAATGGGCTCTCTCACCCACCAGACTAGTCTTTTGGGTTGTGTTCTCCTGTTTGGTATGTAACACGCCCCCTCACCTTCGAACCGGAACCCGAAACTTTTTTCTTGCCATCACCCTTGTTTTGTCTATCCGTAGTATGCTTTGAGAGTATGTGAATTGGGTGAAAAATGGAATGTAAAATGGTAATATTTATAATGTATTTATTTGTTTTTTAATCAAACGGCTATGAAGCCGTTAAACACCCCGACAGTCCAACTCCAATGCTTCACCCAACGGTCATATTTGGAATCGGTGACTCCTCCCTAAGAATCTCCATAAAATGGAAATAGTGCTTTTCAAATTTTAATTCAAAGTCTCAAATTAGCTAATGCATGGGTAAGTCCATATATTGTTACTTGTATATAAACCATATCCAGAACTTATTAATGAATTTTATAACAAAATTAGGAGTAAGACTAAATAAACACACAACCCTAAATCCGAGTATAGGGTTATTTCTTTGCGAACCCTATTTGCACACTAGTACACAAAAAAGGCAAAAGATACGGTGAATTAGGCCAAGAGATGAGGTCCTAGTCCCTAGACCTTTTCTTGCAAGTTACAAAAAAAGAAAAAAAAGAAAAAGGAAACAAATCTTAGATCGATTGGAAAAAGGCACATCCAAGTCTCGACCAATTTTCTTGATCTTATTGTTCTAGACCAATTTATATGTTGCTAATTATTCTGATTAATCTTGCTGAACTACAAAACTATGGAACTTATTTTAAATCTTTGAAAGCTTATATTTAAAACTAAAGTTTGATACATTTTGATAAAGAACATGCAAAAGGCTTAAATACCACTGATAGGTTTGGATATAATCATAGACACAACAATGTCACTTTAGAATTAGTTATCCAATTCTAACAGGATTGGTTAAGTAAGGATACTAGACTACTAGTATAGCATAAGCTAATCTTGCTCTCTTTCTTGAGCTCTAGGGAATCTATATATGTAGGGCTGAGAAGAACCATGAAATAAAACTTTGTGCATCTACAAACGAACCATCTTTGGATGTGTTGCTAGTTGATACCGAAACCCTACACAAACTTCTTCTGTTAGGGTGGCTCAACCGGGTCTAAAGCGGACAGAAAAATCCAAGGCCCTTTTCTAAACAAAAATTAGATTCTTGCTTTCGATTATCTAAACAATATTTATGTAAATTATTTATATTTAAGAATCTTTTGATCATAGGCAAAGTTGGGTTATTGGACTACTAAATAATTTTGGATTATTGGGCCACTCCCCCTCCTTAGAGAGAGGGTATGCTAGACTTTATGTAAAAACCATGCAAAACGGAAAATGTGTCGAAGTAGGGACTTGAACCCAGGTCTTCATGGGTACAACATGACACATTATCACTAACTACATCAAAAGAAGCAAAGAGCATACGTCGTTTAGTGATAAAGTGTCGCGTTGTATCCAAGGATAATAATGGGGAGAAGTAATTAGGGTATCACTTTTTGGTGCATGAATAATATAGGCCAATTTCTTTGATTCATGAAAGTAAATCTCATAAATCTTTCTGGAAAGGTAGATTTTAGTTATAAATTTAAATAATACTTACCATGTGTTGTTCTTCATGTTCTATATTTTTTTGGGGGGTAACAGGAAACGGCACTCAAGTAAAGATTTTATAAATTTACTAAAAAATTTCACAAAGGGAAAGTGGGTTTGGCACTTAGGACAAGTCCCTATGTTACCCACTTGAGCAGTCGATGATCAAATAACGATCATCAAGTGATGAAGAAACACGCGTCTCATTTTAGGTTAATTAGGTGGTTTATGTTTTAAATACGAGGGTTAATCTTCTTAAATCTTTCCTGAGCTCAACAATGATCCGGTCTTCCTTTAAAACAGTAACACCGTTAGCTCGTTAAGAGGGGAATATGGGGGTTTCCCTCTTAACCAGGCTCCGGCGTGAGAATAAGTAACCGCTTTGAGGGTAATTAAGTGTGTGTTAAGAGTGAGAGTAGAGAGAATGGAATGTTTAACCTGAGTATGGAGGTCCCTATTTTTAGACGGAGTAGTGTAAGAGGAGATGGGCTGATGGGCCTTGTGCCAGAAAGCGACAATGAGGAATATCCTTCTTGTCTCACTGGTCTCAACCGTTAGTGATTTCTAGAAGGTCTCCGGTGCTGGCGCACCTTGATTGGAGCCACGTGTCCCAGTTGTCGGCCTTGTTGTCCTCTGCCATCAGCAGGTGAGTGGAGATCATGGGGCAGTTGTCGTTGCCCCTTCATTGGTGCGACGTAGGCGTCCTTGTGTACTCTCTATCTCATGCACGTCAGTCGATCGTGGAGCACGATAGAGCACGACCTGGTGGACGCTGAATGGTTCATATTTCTGCCACTTGTACCTTTGGTACTTTCTGAAGTGGCCCTGCGCTGTAACTCTTACGCGACCCTTGTAACTAGCTCGCACAAGGTTGTAGGAGTTGAGGGCTCTTATTCAGAATACTAAGTGTGAAACTGATGTTATCTATTGTCTGGGTCTCGCGTGAGACTCATGTTTTACTTAAGCAGCACGCGCGAGGTCTATAGATTAATTAGTTCATTAAGTAAAGAGTATGGTCCAGCGCGCGACCTGAATGATCTGCGCGGCTTTTTGGGACCATACCCCTTCAAGTCCCCCCAGTCCAGTGCTGCTCCACGCGCGAAGTAAATGGTTGGAGCTCTGGACTTAGAAAAAAGAAAGTGTGCTAGCTTTTAAAAGTATTCGCTAGGCCTTGGTAGTCGGCATGCGTATAGGTGATTGTCATCTATTACGGCGCGATTGTCATGCTTGCTTGCTGATAGCTTTTGCTTTGAAGCTGCTTGTTAGGCCTTGGTAGACGACGCGCGTATAAGTGATTGTCACTTATTACGACGCGTCTACCGGACTGTGTACAGATGGATGCTTCTTTGTGTAACACCCCGAAAATTTACGTCCTATAATGTGTTGACACGTGTCATAAGCTTTGAACGTGTGAAAGAAATATTATAAAAGGACTAAAGCTGACAAACATGGAAAGTAGGTGAATATACGTATTCTAAGTGTCAACTGTGAATAAATATAATGTATATTAACCCTACGTGGTGCTCATACCTTCAAACGAATAAATCACGAATCATACGAAGCTAAAAGTGAGAGATTACAAACTATAAGGGTTAAATGTGTCAACATGTTTAAAATATACCTCTGAGTGACCTTTTGACAAACCCGAAGCTTTGTAACGATAAATTATGCTCACTAGAATGCACGGTTAAAATTTCATAAAGTTTCGTCAACGTATGAGAAAGTTGTGATCAAATTCGTGTGCGAGGGTTTAAAGCGTAAACGTTGAAAGTTAAGCCTTTTCGGGTAACAATTAAGTTACCCGGGGGCTTAACAAAGTGGGTATATGTTTTGAAGCCCCTATATGTCAATTATAAGGGTTCATACAGCAATAATCGAGTGTCTTTACAAGATTTGAAGAGCCAAGGACCAATCTGCAATTAAATGAAAATGTGTTGGCTGAGTTATACAGGCTAGCGTAGCGCGAGCCTGAAGCCCTAGGGCGTAGCGCTACGCTACTGCTTGATCTGGACAGAAACTTTACTTCCTTGGTCCCTTGTCTGCCACAGCTTTGATACTTGCCCTTTGATCGAATTTCCTCCTCACATTGGCCCCTAAAACAACCCCTAGAACACTAGGGCATGTGTCAATCAATTGTGGTAAGTCCTAGACCTTGTTGTCAAGCTTTTGTGGTGCTTGATTCACTATAAAGGCCACCTTCAAGTCACAACATCACTCACACCTTCATCTGCATTCTTGAGCACTTCTGGAGCTTAGGAGCAGACCCAATACCTTCCTACTCGAGCTTAGGACTTGGGTAAGTATGCTAGACCTTCCTCGGTTTAGTTTTTGCTTAGTTATTAGCTTAAAAGTCAACCGTCGTAATTAACGGTTGACTTAACGATTAATCGCTAATGGTCCAGTGATTAGTCAAACTAAAAGTAGTTTTAGAATGGTATTTATGAGGGAAATAAAACCCCAAAAGGGTTTCCCCTGATCACCATCCTAAACAGGTCAAATGTCGGGTCAAACCTTTACTTAAAAAGTCAACATATTGCTTAGAATGTCATTTATGCATAATTAGCCATATATAACATGTATAACCTGTTTGAACATTGTTATAACTTAGAAATAAGTGTAAGAACATGTCCCAACATGTTCAACCCGACTATTTCCTGTTTAGACCCGGTTCGGAACCGAAAGTCACATAGTTTGACTTTTCGGTTGACTTTCAGTTCTGACCCGTTTGGGCATATTTTAGAAATGCCTCAGAGCTTTAATTGGATTAGTATACATGTTAGAACAACCCTCTGTGATCATACACCTTGGTTCACTAGTTATCCAATCAATATGCATATTTCCGTTAATTGCTCATACGTTGACCGTTATGCCCTTATTACCTTAAATCATGATTTATGAAAATGTAAAAGTGTAGAAACCTTAGTTACTGATATATAAACTTGTATGCAAAGTTTGACATCAGTTCGACTTGTAGATTAAGAGTTATGCTCATTGTCGCTAAATTGAAGCTTTATGTTAACAAAATGGCGTAATTAGCGTATAGCCTAGTTAAACATACTTTTTGATATCAAATCTTTTACCCACTGATGTAATATATTATTTTGGAATTTTAAAGATTTTTAATTAATTTTAGGCTGAGCATAACTAGTAGTCGTAGGCTTAATCCGGTAATTGTCGGTTTCGCCCTTACGGGCCATAAAATGAGTTTTACTTATCTAAATGACTCCAAACCTTTTGCTACTGATCACATATGATAAATAAATTATTTTAAGCCTTCTGGAAATATAAAAATATCAGATTTAAGTATCAAACCCGGAAATGGCCTTTAATCGCCTTATTAAGCGTTATTAGCGCATAGTATGTCTTAAGATCATATTGGACATACCCGGGTTGATACCTACTGATATATGAGGCAAATTATGATATTCTAACAGTAAGCAAAGGTTGATAAACTCAGACTTCGTTTTTGAGCTTTTCGGCTTATGTGAAATTACCAAAATACCCCTACGGGGCATAGTTTAGTTAAAGATGATAAATTTCACATATAAGCTTTAGCCTACTGATATAACTTATCAAATTGAGTATGTTTGCTGTTTACATCAGACCTGTATCTCAGTTAAACAATTAAACTCTTTTACAAACTTTAAAATGACCAAACTACCCCTACGGGGCATAGTTTGTGTTTAAATTAGTTCGGGGCATAACAAAAGACATCCTACTGATGTCACAACATATTTGAAGCATATTAACTTAGGAAACCTGTATATGGCTCTTACGGATACCCGTTACGCATATTACGCGTTCGGCTCGATTTATGTAACAAGTTTACATAAATTAGCCGAGACGGGTCAAACCTTATCGGTTTTATCTCAAAATCCAGAATGTGAATAATAAACCCATATTAAACAAGTCTTCAAACTTGTCGGGTCTAAATCACATTCTACCCGGTCTTCGCTTAATCATGCGTCTGAACCGCCTCTTCCTATAAGACTAACCGGTCTAAGCTTAGGCTTAATTAAAGACCCGTTAGCATTCTAATTAATTATTTATACCATCATTCCAGACTAGAGCTTTCCGGTAAATGGTACCTACGCTTACTTAAGTGAATACGACTGAGTTATTAATTTCTGATTATTTAAGACAGGAGCTAGCTCAGGTAAATACTCTTAACTTATTTTCCCTATACGGGCTTGGGATACGGTACTATAAAAGTACCGCTTGGTCGGGTGTATGTAGTCATTTAAATCGGATTGTGATTGATGTACTTACATAACCTGTTTAATATGTATTATTTTATTATTATTTGGTGTATGGCCTTGGGGTTAATGACCATGTCCCGGATATCCTTGGCATCATTTTACGAAATGGCCACGACCTAAGCACGGGGTGTAGGCATACACCTGACAGATGCATTATGTAAAAACTGGTAATCCACTCGAAGGTATCATCCCTGTGGGCATTATACCGGAACTGGTAATCCACTTAGGGGATGATAGCCTGTGGGCATTATACCTGTGGCGTGTCTGTTAATCTAGTCCGGCCCTACGAACCGGCCCTAACGGACGACAAATAAGTAAAACTGTATACAAGATTATATACAAATAATTTTCCCAAGTTATAAAAGGTTAATTTTGCCTCTGTGCATTTTAATCAAAGTGTCAAAAGGTTTTGTGCCTGGTGCATCTAAATCAATTTTCTTAAACTCTTTTCAAATGAGTCGGTTGAGTGTATTTACCAGTGAAAACTGACGTATTTTCCAAAAGGGTTAAGTGACAGGTACCGAACGTAATTGGCTGGAAGCTCAGGGCGCTATTAAGAAATCTTGCAAGTTCTAGGCGTCTAAAGTCTGTTGAACAAATGATATGTTTTAAGATCTGCCTGTGGATCCTTTACTTTCCGTTGTAATACTGGATATTACTTTATATTCGGAAATGTAATAATATTTATCTTTTGCTTCCGCTGTGCATTTATATAATTGTGTTGTTTGACTATAATGTTGCCAACCACGTCACGATACTCCCCCACCGGGCCCACCGGTGACACGTGGAAAGTCGGGGTGTGACACTTTGAGGGTTAACGCGCGAGCTCGTTGGTTGATGGTGAGTGCGGCACGGCCTTAGCTATCCTCTTCATGAAGTTTTATATTAAACTTGAGCGGGAAAACTCTCAAAATTTGAATTCTGACAGGTTGGTGGAAATGTCGTTGATGGCGACGGTTGAGTTGACTACTGACACGGTGATCATCATACGGTCACTGACGGTTCACCTTTTTTCAGGCGAGTGAGGACCACACGCGCGTGTTAACCGTCACTCCGAGAATCCCGCCTTAAGTGGCGACTGCTGATTGGTTACGCGCGCGGAGATATCGTTACTTTTACCCATCGCATTAAATGCGATGAGTATATATATCCGATTACGGAGAGAGAAGTGGACACTTCTCACTTTGCAGTTTCTTCTCTTCTCTCTCTGATATTCAAATCTTCAACATTTCTTCAAATCTTCAAGATTTTCGACGGTGATCTTCAAGTTTTTCCAGAAATTTAGGAGATTTTCATCTAAGTTTCCTCTTTTAAATACATGGATGAAGAAGAATTTGTGCAAGTTGAAAAAGCTCCACTCCCGGTCCTTAAGTGGGATCAGGGATTATTCGAGCAGCTGGTTAGAGGCTTTTAGTTCCCTGCAGAATGGGATGCACAATATCCCCGGCAAGGTCAAACTACCGCCGATGCGCCGCCGGGATACATCACTCTGTTTGAGGATTTCTTCCATATCGGAAATTTCTGATTGCCGGCGACTCACTTTATGGCATCAATTCTGCACTTCTACGGCTTTCACATATCCCAGATGAATCCGGCAGGGATGGTGAGGGTGAGGCACTTCGAATTCCTCTGTAGATCCCATGGGATCGAGCCTGATATTGCAAAATTCAGGTTAATGTTTCAGTTAATCCGGAACTTGGGTTTTTATTCTTTCGCTTCTTGGAACTTAAAGAAGATCTTATTGAATCCTTCTAAAAGTTTCCACGGTTGTAAAATGAAAATTTTCTTCATTCGAGAGAAGTTACGCCCATCGATATGATATTCAGGGAGTCTGATGATATCGTAAAGGAGGATGTCCCTTTGCTGAAGCATGAAGCGTGGTATGCGCGATTGACGTCGACTCCCAACTGAATCTTTGGTGAGCAGGTGCTCGTTGCTGCAGGAATGAGCGATAGGTGGCCTGCGCGCAGTGAGGAGGTTCCGGTTTTGTTACTTAACGGTCAAGGTACATTTTGACCTTTTCTGTTCTTTACTTAAATGATGTTAACGCCTAATCATTATTTCTTGATGTAGTTGTCCAGCTGTGTCAAGCTGTTTTTACTACCTTCGGAGGCGCTATGGGTGTGCGCCCCTTGGAGCCTGGCGAGGCGTATTGGTATGAGCAGATCAAGGATAACTTCATGTACCCTCCTGCTGGAGTCTTTGCCAACCCTCCCGCTGCAACTGAAGGTGCGCATCTTCCCAACCCGAAGCCTTTGTGGGCTGTGACTTCCGCTGGGAAAGAGATTCTTTATCTTTTCAGCGAGGAGTCCGTAGGGTCATCGAATGGGGAGCTAAGTTCATGGTTTAACATCTTTGCATGTATGTTGCGCAACCTTGGTATAGATCCTGAGGAGAAAAAGAAGAAGGCTGTGGCCAAGAAGAAACCGAAGAAGGTGACTGTTGATACTGGCGCTACTAGTAAGAAAGGTGGAACTAGTCGCGCGGCTGCCACGACTCAAGATAGAGGTACTCTTCGATTTCGGCAGAGTAACCTTGAGGATTACGTTGTTGCAAGTGACTCACTAGAGGGTTTATCCCATATAGGTGAAAAGAAGAAAGGCGGCGCCGCTGGGTCTAAAAGCTCTGGGAGCGCGGGGTCTAGGATCCCTGATGCCTGCGTGACCCCTTCTTCAATCGCCCTGGATGAAGAAGAGGATGAGCATGAAGAAGAAGTTGCTGCTAAGTTTGTGACCAGGAAAAGGTTGAGAGAGGAGGCTACCGCTGGAGCTGGGCCGGTGCAGAAGGCTAAAGAGGTCCCAGTTATAGGGAAGCAAAGCAGGTTGCTCTCCCTTTATAAGTTTTCTCCAGGTTATTGTAGTGACACTTATGTTTTTTATGTTAAAACTTTTCCTTAGCAGATTTTCTGATACTTGCCTTTTGCAGAGGCCTTGAAGAAAACCCCTAAGAAGGTGAAGGGTGTTGAGATGAAGGATCCGAAGGAGCCGGTGCCTAAGAAGACCAAGTTCATCATCAAACCTCCTAAGACTGTTGAGAGGGAGTGAGAAGGTGGTTGAGAAGCCTGCGGGCGATGTTACTGTTGAGAAGGAGAAGACAAAAGAAACCGAGACCGCTGCTACTACTGGACAAGATAAAGCGCAGGGTCCGGAGGTCGTGCGCATCACGGGGCTTGACCAACCCTTGAAGAAGAAAGAAGCTGAAGTTATTAGGCAGAGGGAGCTTGAAGTTGTTAAACCCAATGAGCCTGCGCAGCGTGATGCCCCTACCCATAACGTACAAGTTACATCTGTTGTTGGGGGTCTGCTGCTACGGTACCAGAGCAGCTGGCGCCTAAAGATACTTATATGGCTGCGTCTGGTGCTGGTGCTGGAGGATCAGGCGCTGGTGTTGCTGGTCAAAAAGGTGCAGGGGGTCATGGGTCGACGCTACAAGCTCCTATTGGTCCTAAGGATACCTTGGGAGATATTTATTATAAGACCTATACGGAAGAGGCTCGCGGTGATGCCCCTCACCAACCTGTTTGGGGTTTAAAACAAAAGGATACATTTGTCGAGTTTGGAGCTTGCAGAGATTGGTTCTTGGGCTCTTTCCCTCCCGGAGAAGTTAATAGACAAAAAGCGCGTACCCATGATGGGTTGTACCGTGCTTACATTGTTGGAGAGGCCAACACCCGTGCTGCCAACCATCAGATTGTGCGCGAGTGGCGCACGATGGTTAAAGAGCGAGGTGATTGGGAGAAATACCGAGAACGTTTGTTGAAACAAGTCCAAGATTTCGAACAGATGAAAAATAATTTTTCCGAGGAGAAAGCCGCCTTTGAGGCAGAGAAGAAATCTGAAGAATGCGGGTGCGAGGGCCTAAAGAGCAAGCTGCATGCTACTGAGGAGCTCTTGTCTAAGGAGCGCGCAGAATGGAAGAAGGTGTGTGAAAAAAATAATCAACGCATGTATGCTGCGCGTTCCAAAATTACCGACCTTGAGGCTCAGATTCCCACACTTAAAGGGAAGGTTGAGGAAGTTGAAGCAGACAAAGGGCGTGTTGAGGTTCAACCTACTTAACCCTTTTTCCCTTTTATGTTGTTTTTCGTTTGTCAAAATTTTGCTAAGTCTTTATTTCAAACCCTTGCAGGCTGAGTTGAACGCGCGCAAGGACAAGGAGCTTGCCGCAATGGATGTGGAGATTGCAGAACTGAAGCGTCGGTTGTTTGAGGCCCATGATAAAAATGAATCATTATAGATAGACTTAGAGGCCGAAAGGGTAAATGCTGAGACCGCCGAAGAGGCGAAGAAGAAAGCCAAGGAGGCGCGTGATATCAGCACCTCTGCCTAAATGTGACTCAGAATAATTATGCCGAGGCCCAAACAATCGTCGACACGCTTGTCTCCGAGTCTGAGTGGATGCGCAACAGAGTGATAGCCAAGGTGAGCTCTCCCCCTCTGCCTTGGGTTTTGTTTATTGTTGTTTTTGTTCTTATAATTTTCCTCTTTTTGCATAGATTGCCAACTCCATACTGAATGCTACTGAGATGGATGAGGCTATTGCCGCGCTGATAGATGTGTCACGCGCCGTTGGGCATCGTGGTGGCTACCTAAAGTGCACTCAGCATGTGGAAGAAGCGTTTGGTCAACAGTTTGACACTCATCACTGCTCAGTGACCGATCAGGCTGATTCCATACTTTCTCAAGCCGAAGAGGTTTACGACCATCTTTCACTACCTATTATGGAGTTGGTCACTGAAGCATTGAAGCATGATGACTAGTGTGCGCGGCTCAAGTCCATCATTGACCCTCCGGAAACTGTGGAGTTGACCGACGAGGAGGAGGAAGCCGGTGGCGATGGCGATGGTAATGATAATGGTGGTGATGGTTATGAATAGGTAGTAGGACTTGTAGGCGGGTGCCTTGTATTTTTCTTGTTTTTAGTTTAGATGTAATCATTGCGCTGATGCGCTTTTTTGGTTGGAATACATTATGTTTGCTTTTTATTCTTGTCAAGTTACAATTATTGCATTGTTGTTAGAAACTTTGGTTAAATTATCTCGAATAAATGTAAGTGTGGCTCGTATATGAGTGTTATTGCCCGGTCTCGCTCTATGTTCACGGAGGACCTTGGAGGCTTTACTCGAGAGCTCGTAATTTACTGAAGTGTTTTTGTGCTAATCAAAATTTTAAACATGCATTTGTAACGAAGAAGACATGCTGATAAATCGTAAGGCATAGCCAATGCTTGCATTAAGTAGCTTAGAAATAGGCGCAAGGCCAACATACATCATCTGAAAAAAGAAAAGGCGCGTGGCCGAAATGGATAATTAAAAGGCGCGTGGCCAACATAAATAGATAAAAGGCGTGTGGCCAACATAGCTAAGTGAAAAGGCGCATGGCCGGGGGTAATCACATATAGCACTTGCGCAGTTGTTGCGCGTTCCACGTGCGCGGGATGATGTGTCCATCCAGGGTGCTTAACTTGTATGCCCCGTTCCCTAGCACCTCATGTATCAAGTATGGGCCTTCCTATTTTGGTGTTACTTTTCCGGGGTGCTCAGCATTGGAAGCTTCGTTGTCTCTGAGAACGTATTCTCCTGGAGTGTAGGTACAAATGCGCACCCTTGCATTGTAGTACCTCTCCAATTGCGTCTTATACATGGCTTCTTTGATTCGCGCTATTTCACGCCTTTCCTCGAGAAGGTCCAAGTCTAAGCGGCGCTCCGCCTCGTTATCAATCTTGTTGACTGCTGATAAGCGCGGCGAGGGGAGGCCTATTTCAGCTGGGATAACCGCCTCTGAGCCATACACAAGGCTAAAGGTGGTTTCGCCATTGCTTGTTTTTGGCATGCTTCGATGCGCCCACAGGATGCTAGGGAGTTCATCTACCCAGCCTCTCTTTTTAGTGCCCAAATGGTCCTTTATCCCTTCAACAATGCTTTTATTGACACTTTCTACTTGACTGTTTCCTTGAGGGTGTGCAACGGAAGAGAAAGTGTGCTCAATGTTAAGCTCTTTCATCCATTCTTGGAGGTCTTCTGAGGCGAAATTGGTGCCATTATCAGTAACGATCTTGAGTGGGAGACCAAATCTGCAAATGATGTGCTCTCAGATGAATTTTCGCACCATCTTTGCGGAAGTTGAAGCAAGGGCCTTAGCCTTCACCCACTTGGTAAAGTAATCAACGACAACAATTATGAATTTTTACAGCGCATGGGGCTTCAGGAAATGGACCCACCATATCTATTCCCCACTGTTGGAAAGGCCAAGCTGTTGATACAGGGATCAGGTTGTTTTTTGGGTGCAATATCTTTGGCGCGTGCCTCTGACAAGAGTCAAATTTGCGCAATTCTTTCAAAAAGTTGACGTGCATCCCTGGCCAATAGTAACATGCGTTCATTATCTTCGCGACTACCATGTGCGGGCCCGCATGAATGCCGTAGATGCCTTCATGTATTTCCCTGATCAGCTAACTTGCGTCTTGGGGTCTACACATCGTAGTAGTGGGCCCAAGAAAGATCTTCTGTATAGAACGCCCCCATTCATTTCGTAAAACAGCGCTTTGTTCTGTATCTTTCTTGCTTCCGCCTTGTTTTCCGGGAGAATTCTCTCTTGGAGATACTGAATGATAGGGGTCATCCATGAAGGTGGCTCTATCTCAATTACAATGACCTGGCGCAACAATACTGATAGGTTTTTCAGAACTTCAATTCTTACATTATTGGCCAGGTGCTGAAAAGCTGTCGAGGCGAGCTTGTTTAGCGCGTCAGCTGGCTTGTTTTCTGACCGGTTGATATGAACAACCTTGTATGACTTAAACTTCTGGAGTAGCTCTCTTGCTTGTTCCAAGTATAAAGCCATGACCTCGCCTTTCGCAGCATACAACTCGTTGATTTGACTCGCGATCAGGAGAGAGTCAACATGCGCTTGTAAATTTTGAGCTCCCATCTTTATGGCCAGGGGCAAGCCTGCCAAGAACGCTTCATATTCCGCCTCGTTGTTGGTATTCTTGAAATCCAACTTGATGGCATAAGTAAACTAATGTTTTTCTGGACTGACAAGGCGTAAGTCAGCTCCTGCGCCGTACTCATTTGAGGCTCTGTCGGTGAACAACAGCCAAAGTTCGTCTGATGTGTCTTTGATGGGAGTATCTACTGCTTCGCACTCTTTGATCTTGTCTTCTGGCACTCTGTGATGAAGTCTGCTAAAACTTGGCCCTTGATAGCTGGGCGCGGCCTGTATAGTATGTTGTGGCCTCCCAGCTCGATTGCCCATTTTCCCAAGCGGCCTGATGTCTCCGGTTTTTTCAAGATCGTACCGATGTGGAAGTTAGTTAATATTGTTGCCTTGTCTGAAGAGGACAAATACAAAATGAGTGGTTATTTTTCAAATGGAGCTGTTAGGGTTGGAAGCTTGATTAAACATTCTTTCATTTGTTGGAAGGCTGCTTCCGCTTCTGATGTCCATTTAAACTCTTGTTTCTTGACACAGTTGCGCAATGTACTAATGAACGGATATGACTTTGCTGCGTGGTTTGACAGAAAACGATTAAGCGCGGCTAAGCGGCCGGCTAATCTTTGCATTTCTTTGATCGTGCGCGGTGAAGGCATTCGTTCAATTGCTTGAACATTTTCGGTGTTAACTTTAAAACCGCCGTTTGTGACCACGAAACCAAGAAACTTGCCTTCCTCCGTGCCAAAAGAGCATTTTGCTGGATTCATTTCATGTTTACGCTTCTCAAGGAATTGAACGTCTTCTTGATGTCCTTCAAAATTTGATCCTCCTCGGGACTTTTGATAACGAGATCATTAATGTATACTTCGATATGTTTCCCAATGTCATCACCAAATATCTTGTCCATTAAACGCTGGTAGGTTGCGCCAGCATTTTTGAGCCCAAAGGGCATTTTTGTGTAACAAAAGATTCCGAAGTCAGTGCGGAATGCTGTTTTATCTTCATCTTATAGCTTCATCTGGACTTGGTGATATCCTTTGTAGCAGTCTAGGAAACACTTCCATCTAAACGGCGCAAGGGAGTCTATCTTCTTATCGATCTCTGGTAAAGAGTAGCAGTCCTTTGGGCACGTTTTGTTAAGATCAGTGTAATCAACACACATGCGTCATCTGCACGTGGACTTCTCAGCCATCACAGGGTTTTCAACCCAGCTTTGATAGCGCACCTCGCGCAATATACCTGCTTTAAGTAATTCACACACCTGCTCATTCATAGTTTTTGTATTGTCTGATCCAAGGTTGCGCTTCCTCTAGACCTTGGGTTCAATAGATGGATATGGTTTAAGCAATGCTCTGCTATGTCGCGTGGGACGCCCGTCATGTCCGACGGAGTCCAGGAGAAGATGTCCATGTTTCTGAATAGCAATTGCTTGAGGTGTGTTCTGATACTTGGTGAAATTACATGACCAATTGTCACCGTTTGTTCTGGGTACTTGCGGTTCAAGACCCATTTTTCTGGCTCTGTTGTGAAGACTTTAACTGCTTTGACTGGTCGCGCATCTCCATCTGCCATCACTTCCTTCTTTGAATAGATAATTGCTACCCCTGTCTCAGTTGGGAAACCGATCGCTGAGTGGGCGTGGAAGTTATCATATTCATTTCACCCTGAGTTTCTCTGCCAATCAAGACATCATGTCTTGACTTGACAGGCATCACCATGAAGTTAACGTTCGTAGTTCTTGAATGCTTCCCGTTAGACAGCGTGACGGGGAAGCTGATCTGGCCCAATGGGAAGATTGTCTCATTGCAAAATCCAGATAGGGGATAATCAACAGGTTCGAGGCGTGCTTTGTCTTCCGGATCAAATTGGTTGAAGCATTGTTCGTAGATAATATCAGCTGTGCTTCCTGGATGAATGAAGACGTATTCTGTTTCGTAGTGGCCAATAATGCCGGTAATGACGATGGGGCGCGTGGCGCGTGGGCCCCCGCGCACTAACGTAAATATGACATGTTGTTCTTGCCATGCTGGTTCAAATGGGCACTTGCCCTTGCTCCTTGCGCTGCATCTTGGTCCGTCGACCATATGAGTTTCTAAGCGCCTAACTTTCTTCTGGTTTCCATCATAATTCCTTTGGATCTGCGCGTCTCTTTGCGCACGTTTTTTGACCAGATGGCTTAACTTGCCGCTCTTCAGAGCCTTCTCGATTTCTTGCCTTAAACTAATACAGTCATCCGTCAAATGACCTGTATCCTTATGAAAATCGCAGTAAAGATTGGGGTCTTGCCCCTTCTTGTTCGTCATAGGCTTTGGTGCCTTGAAATCCTAGTTCTCCGTCATGAGTACCTCTTTGGGTGTTTTAGTGAGCGGGGTCCAGAGCTTTTCACGGTTTTCGTTTTTGACGGCCTTTCGGTAACCGATTCTGTCAATTGTTTCCCGCGCGTCTTTTTTGAAGCCAGACCGCTCCTCATAACCGCTGGATTGTCATGACTTCCGCCCAGGATTTCTGCCCTTGTTGCGCTTACCATAGTCGCGCGAGTTACTTTTCGAAAATCGATCTTCGGTGTAAGAGCTTTTGGTTCCAGCCAATGATTCTTCAGTCTGCGCTACAATCTTTGCAGCTGCCATCAGTTTGTCCCATTCTTTGGGCATACCATCCTTTCCTCCGATAGTCCTGATTAGACTATCACAACTGATTGCTTTCTTGAAGTGGGCGCGCATTAACTGTTAGCTTACATCTCCAATCTCTAAGCATTCCTTGTTGAAGTGGGTGATAAAGTCATCCAACCCCTCATTCTCTTTGCGCCAGATGTCTGTTACTTCAGACGTATCGCACTGATAACCTCTTTGTTGGCTAAAATGGGCTACAAATTGGTCTCTGAAGTCGATCCAAGACTTGATTTTTCCCACTGGAAGGCTGTCGAACCAGGCATGAGCAGCCCCTGTGAGAGTCTGAATGAATAGATGGCACCACATTGGCATGGTCCATCCTCCTAAAACACCGACGCTTGTAAATACTCGCACGTGATCATCGGGGTCAGTAAGACCGTTGAACTTTCCAACTGTTGGTGGTAGCTTTGCTTTCTCTAGCGTGGCTAGAGCGATGCTTCTGATGAATTTCGATTGCTCAGCAGCTTCTGATGGTCTATAGACAAGGCTGAAGTCGCGCTCTGCTTCCTCGTTGTAGGCGACGCGCGGCATTGGTCTATAAAACTCGTGATTTTTCTGTAGACGATTGAAAACTAAAGAACCTTCGTCATCTTGCCAAGCAGGATCGTCCGGATCCGTGTCATCCCATTCGTTGTTCATGTTGCGCGGCTCTAGCCGGCTATGAATTGGACGTTTGTGTTGGACATAGGATGGGTGATCACAGTAAGTGTTTGTTTCTCCGTATGTGTCGCGCGTGTCGTGCACGCTCATTCTTCTTTGTTGAGGAGGTCTGCTAGCTTGCCCTTGGATATTTTGCTGAGGAGGTGTCTGGCGCGCCCTTTGAATTGGAACCGGAGGTGTAACCAAGGATGGTTCTGCTTGCAAAATCGCTTGTTGTGCGCTCAAAGACTGATACGCAGCATTTATAATGGCAATTTGCTTGGCGTACCAAGAGGCTAGGGTTTCGCCCTCTGATAGCCCTAATAACGCTGAAATGTTCGGATTTGGAGCTGAGTTTGACGGACCAGCAACATTACTTCCTGGGGTACCCGTTTGAGTGATACGAGTGACACTCGCGCGGGGTCCCCTAGTGTTTGTTCCTTCTTCTTCGACGATCTTGTCAACGGGATGGAGTTGGACGTGCGAATTGTCCTCCCCCGCTCCCGCTTGAGAGGCAGTGCCTAAACCGAAATCAGGAATTATCCCTTGACCAGCCATGGTCAACGAAGAGAACAAACTCAGAAAAAAGAAGATGAAGTGATTGTAAAAATCGGTGGGCGCCAATGAAGAAACACGCGTCTAATTTTAGGTTAATTAGGTGGTTTATGTTTCAAACATGAGGGTTAATCTTCTTAAATCTTTCCTGAGCTCAACAATGATCCGGTCTTCCTGCAAAACAACAACACCGTTAACTCGTTAATAGGGGAATATGAGGGTTTCCCTTTTAACCAGGCTCTGGCGTGAGAATAAGTAACCGCTTTGAGGGTAATTAAGTGTGTGTTAAGAGTGAGAGTAGAGAGAACGGAATGTTTAACCTGAGTATGGAGGTCCCTATTTATAGCCGGAGTAGTGTAAGAGGAGATGGGCTGATGGGCCTTGGGCCGGAAAGCGACAATGAGGAATATCCTTCTTGTCTCACTGGTCTCAACCGTTAGTGATTTCTAGAAGGTCTCCGGTGCTGGCGCACCTTGATTGGAGCCACGTGTCCCAGTTGTCGGCCTTGTTGTCCCTCTTCCATCAGCAGGTGAGTGGAGATCACGAGGCAGTTGTCGCTGCCCCTTGATTGGTGCGACATAGGCGTCCTTGTGTACTCCATGTCTCCTGCACGTCAGTCGATCGTGGAGCACGATAGAGCACATTCTGGTGGACGCTGATTGGTTCATATTTCTGCCACTTGTACCTTTGGTACTTTCTGAAGTGGCCCTGCGCTGTAACTCTTACGCGACCCTTGTAACTAGCCCGCGCAACGTTGTAGGAGTTGAGTGCACTTTTTAAGAATACTAAGTGTGAAACTGATGTTATCTGTTGTCTGGGTCTCGCGCGAGACTCATGTTTTACTAAGCAGCACGCGCGAGGTCTAAGGTTAATTAGTTCATTAAGTAAGGAGTATGGTCCAGTGCGCGACCTAAATGATCTGCGCGGCTTTTTGGGACCATACCCCTTAAAGTGACCAATTTTATAGGTCGTATAATAAGTTAAGAGACTTATTAAATTAATACAAGCTCTTCTTCGAATATATTTAATTAGTACGTAAGATATTGATAAACTTCAATCTGTGTCATTGTTATAAGTGTACGTACGTGTGTATATAATATTTTCACAAGTTATAAGTCCAAATAAGCATGCTTGTAATTAAATATGTATCTCTTTATTTTCATGCTCAAAATGAATTCGGTAAGAACCAACCAAACAATCATCCGTCAGCAAGTCAAAAATAGATATCGAAATGAAAATAATAATCTTATTTATATTTTCCATGAATTGAACTAACCCCACGTCATTTCTCTATATATTCCAAACTGTCATAATTATTTTAACTATTTTAATGACTGATCAACTAAAATTTGGAAGGTAATATGCTCAGACATATTAAATATTAAATTTAAAATAAATTAATAAATGCTATCAAGTATAGAAAGAATATCCTTCACCATTGAAACCAGAAAGTACATATTTTATTACTATGATTAATGGAAAATGAAATTAATATTTACATGATGAACATTTTCATCCAAACCTAAATTAAAATTATATGGAAAATATTACATTTCCTGCAATACACACTTATTTCTGTTGGGATTTGAAGTTTTGAACCCACAATCTGGTTTGACATGCCTGTGATTGTAACTAAATTAACTACTTTAAAAACTCATAAGCTTCTTCATACTCTTGGTTCGCTTAACATTTATAGGTCCACTAAAAAAGGGTTTTGGAGAAGAAATCCCCTTATTTTCACTAGGTTTTCTTGAGTGCTGGCTCTTGATCATCTTCTTCGGTCTTGCGGTTGGGTTCTCGAGCGAGGTATCAATCGTAGGAATCAAATACCAAGCGATCGAAGTGCATATAATCGCCAAAGATCGTCCAAAAAACGTCAAGAAAACCATCACCAAAATAACAAATAAAGGCAAATTATATGAGGGCATCCACCACTCCTCTAACTTCCTTTTCAAATTTTGTTTCCATTGATCAACCCTAATAATCTTATCCGTTACCTTATTGATCAACGAATTTGCATGTTGTGCTTCGTTGGTTTCGATACTCATACCATTAGTGATCACAACTCCAGGAGGTTCTGAAATACTCCGATGATGATCCAACATTTGCCCTTTCAACTTAGGAAGTGGAGAACTTTTGATGTCTTCAAGGTTGTTTTGCTTATGATGATCTTTGTCATGTCTCTTGGGATCTTTTAACCTCACAATGATGGGCTTCACATCGTTGGAATTCGAGTACACGAATCTAACAAAAGAGATGTATTGTGACCCCTTTTGGGTGTAGATCTTTCGCTTCTTGTCCTCAATATCAGCCAAGAGAGCCTCAAACTTATCGAGCCCTCTATTCGAATACGGGTTCTTGTTGTATTCTTTGTTACAGCTGCAACAAAACATGGGACTTCTTGCTTTTCTTGAAGGTGTAGGGGATGGCCAAAGAACTTCAAAATCATCTTCTTCTTGGTTCTTAAAAGAGCCACACATGAAAGCCATGAATCTTTTTTCTTTTTTGTAGGGTTTCTTGTTTTCAAAAGGTGCTTATGGTGTATATGTTGTACTTCAATTCTAGGGATAAGTTTTAATTGTGTGTTTGAGACTTTTGAGAAGACAAAAGGAAAAAAGTATAGTCAAGAGAAAGGTTGATAAGAATGGTTTGATGGAACTCTTCTGGAATAGACAAAGGGTAAAATAGGAAATTAAGGTGCTATGAAGAAGCTTCTATATGAAAAAAATAATAAATAATTAAAAACATTGTTATCGGTAATTGTTTTTGGGGCCCGGCGTTGGTGGCGCAATTGAAAGTGGTTAGTTTTTTCGGTTTATATGAAAAAATGTAAATTTAAAAGTAGTAGTTCAGAACTGACTAATTCTAATAAAAATAAATATCTTAAAGAAAAGATATATAAAGGAGGGTGTTTCATGTTTGTTTGTACAGCTGGTTATTAGTTGTGCATTCCAGATTATAAATTCCCCACAAAGCTTTGATGACATGTAAATAATTAACAAACATAAATAGTGTGAAGAGACAAAAGTATTGGAGCACTCAACACTAGAGATGGGCAAAATCGGGTATTCTTAAAACCCGAAACCGGTTCCAACCCGTACCCGGGTATGGATACAAGTGAGTGGAACCGGGTTCTTGGTGGAACCGGGTCCGGGTTCAACCCGGGTACAAGTAAATAAATATAGAACCGGCGTAACCGGTTACGGGTTCAATGGAACCGGGTACGGGTACTGTTTGGAACCGGGTACGGGTACTGTGTGGAACCGGTTATTTTGGGTTTTTCAATAAAAAGCTGGCTACATACTGACCGAACCGATTCCTCTGTATACACTCGATTAAAAGCTGCCATTTTAACTTATTATACCGCCCGGAACCGGTTTCAACGGTAATATTACCGTTTGTAACCGATATTTAACATATAAACCGGTTACGGCTCATTTTCATTCAACCTATGATCCATCTTCTTCTCTAAACTCATTGAAAGAACAAGAACCTATGGCATCGGAAGAAGGAGTTGTTTTGATTTTAGAAACCAAGCGTAACCCCGCAATTTGGAAATATTTTGATTTGTGTTTGATGTCGGATAACCATGAGATGGCTCGGTGCAAGAATTGTGGGAAGTTCATGAAGGCGGCAGCAAACTCCACCCTCAAGAAGCATACCGACAAACATTGCCCGGTGACAAAGGCAAAAAAGGAAGGAAAGGGCGAAGGATCCGGTTCTTCTAATGTGTAGTTTGGTGGATCCGTTTGTTTACTTATGTTTGATGTGTTATGTTTTATGTGTGATGTTTGTTCAACTTTGTTGGTTTAACTTTATCAATGTAACCGTTTCGTTTGTGAAAAAAAAATCGCATATATAATCGTTTAAGTAGTACAAAATCGGTTCCTTCGGTAATGAAAATCGGTTGGCATTTGTTTCATAACAGAATCGGTTCCTCGGGACTGATCAGAATCGGTTCCTATTTTTTTGCTCGTTTGCTTGAGGACGGTGCGGCACTTTCACTTCCGCTACGCTTTGGTGCGGGCACTTCGGTACAATCGTCTTCGGAATCATTGGTCTCTACCTCGTCTTCCTCTTCATCCTCTTCTTCAATAATCTTGTGCTCCAACTCCACCTCGTCTTCGAAACTCGACTTGTGTTGAACACGATCAACGCCGTCCAAATGATCTTTTAGGCAAATTGCCATCTCTAGCGACTCCGGGGTTAATCTTGTTCTTCTAATCGACAATACCCTACCACTAAGAGAAAAAACACTTTCCGAAGCTACCGTGGAAGCTTGGACCATTAGTAAATCACGAGCCATGGTGGCTAGAATCGGGAATTCCGATTCTTTAGACTTCCACCATGCCAAAATGTCAAAATTATTATACTCCTCGGCCGTCATAGTAAGTGCATCATCCCTTAGTTTATATCGGCCGAGTTCACTAGATGGTTCGTTACCCCTTTGTTGTTTCGCCGTTTCGTCCCTAACGACGTTCAACATGGTTATGATGGGGTCGGCAATTGTTTCATCGTTAGAGGCCGATGACGAAGCCCCGTTAAAAATGGTATGATTTTTTTCCCCATACTTTTTTAAATAATGATCATAAAGTTTATTCAAAGATTCCTCGAAAACTTTTTTAGTTTTGGCTTTCAATGTTGGATCCTCCTCGTGCATATCCAACTTGTCGTAAATTTCATCAACTAACGCGTTAACACCCGCTACGTTTAAAATTGGGTTTAAAGCGGCGGCACATAAAAATACGGGTGGTAAGTCCAAAAAATATTTTTTAAATTTATTGATCATTGGTGTCAACATGTTCCTCAACATGTCACTTGAGTTTTCAAACTTTTTAAAATTAGTTGTTATCAAATATAATTCAGAAATAACTCGAGAACTAGTGGGATAATAAACACCGGAAATTAAAGTTGTTGATTTTTTGAAAACTTTTAAAAAATCACTTAGGTGGTGTTTGTTTTTTTCAAAAAGAGCTTCCTGCCTCTTCTGTCTGCATCGTGCAGACGCGGGAAGAGGTTTTGCCTCAAAAGAGTGTTTGTTTTTTTTTTTTGAGAAGTGCTTTTTACCTCTCCCCAGCCTCTTCTTGGGGAAGTGATGAGAGGTAAGCTTCTCCAAGAAGAGCTTTACCTCTTCTTGGCACCACCTCCACCTCCACCCCTGCTCCGCCACCACCACCCCTGCTCCGCCACCACCACCACTGCTCCGCCACCATCATCATCATCATCATCACCACCCCTGCTCCGCCACCACCACCTCCACTCCGCCACCACCTCCGCTGCTCCACCACCTCCGCTGCTCCACTCCGCCACAAACAAAACCCCCAAATCTTCTCCACCTCCACTCCGCCACCACCTCTGCTCCACCTCCGACATCTGCTCCACCTCCACTCCGCCACCACCTCCGACATCATCATCAACAAACAAAACCCCCAAATCGAAAACCCTAAAATCGAAAACCCTAAAAACGAAGAGAGAGAGAGAGAGATCGTAGAGAGAGAAGGGGCTGTGGTCGATCGAAGAGAGTGTAGTGGTGACGGTCGTGGCTGTGGTGCAGTGGTGACGGTGGTGAAGTGGTGGCGGTGGTGAAGATGGTGGCAGTGGTGAAGATGGTGGCGGTGGTGAAGATGGTGGCGGTGGTGAAGTGGTGGCGGTGGTGAAGATGGCGGTGGTAGAGAGAGAGTTGAGAGAGATCTGTGTGTGTGTTTGTGTGTGAAGAGGTGTGAAGAGGTTTTATATAAAAAAAAACAAGCCCTCTTCTCCTTGTAGACTGAAGACATTTGGTCCACCTCTTCTCCTGCAGATGCCTGCAGACGTGGCCTGCAGCAGAAGAGGTTTTCAAGAAGAAAAAACAAACAGCACCTTAGTGTTTGAATGTTATTCCAAGCCGTGTCGGGAAAAGGGTCGACTTGGTAGTCATCACTTAAAGTTGTATGAAATGCTTTTAAAGTGCCCATTTGTTTTAAAGCCATTTCAAACATATGACAAGTTGAATTCCAACGAGTTGGGATATCCCAATTAGGACCAATTAATTTTTGGTTAACTTCTTTACAAAGGTTTTTATAATCTTGATATCTTTCTTTACCACTTTTAAAAACATCTTGAAGCATAGTTCTAAAAGCTATAATAAAATCCGCTACAAATTTATTTTTTAAACCGTCTTGCACAACTAAATTAATAATATGAGAAACACATCTTGTGTGGAAAAAAACACCATCACAAATTGGTTTGTACTTCAACTTTAGTTTTTGGATCGCATTTGAGTTGTTTGAGGCGTTATCGAAAGATATTGAAAATATTTTATCCTCTAAACAATATTTTATAATTGTGGCATTCATAATTTTATAAATATTTTCTCCCGTATGAGGAGAAGGAAACTCTTCAAATGCGATCGTACGCTTCATCATTTGCCATGTATTTGGATCAACCCAATGAGCGGTGACACAAATGTATGATTCGGGTAAACCGTGTGGAGCCGACCACACATCACTAGTTAAATTTACACAAGTCTTTAAATTTTGAAAAAATGCAATTAAATCTTTTCTTGCATTTTCCCATATATTTAAACAATGACGTTTTAAAGTTCGACGACTTACATGTTTGTAGCTAGGTTGAAGCGTCTCCCTGATTAGCTTAGTGAGATCGGGGTCGTCAAAGTGTCCAAAAGGCAACGCTTTTTTGATGACCAACTCCGCCATCCTATCACGAGTTATCTTTTGTTCGTAGCGGAAAATCTTACCATCTTTTGAAAGTTGCACTTGACCGGGTGTCAAATCTTTTAGAGCTTTGCAATACTTTTTCGCATGCTTCGTTAAAGTGGAATTAGAGTCCTTGCTTAACAAGGAGCCACAATGCTTGCATTGAGCCTTTTGCGAACCATCGCTCATCTCGACTAAATCCCAATTGCACCAAACATCCATATTGCGGCTATGCGATAATGTTCCCACCACAAATGGAGCATTTGAACCTTGTGGAACATTATTGACGGATGGAGAGTTTGTGCTTTTAGAGTTCTTGGAAGCCATTAAAAATATGTAAAGAAGGAGAAGAAATAGATAGAAGAAGAAGATGATTTGTGAAAAAAAAAAATAAAAAAAACTGTGATATTTATACTATAACCGGTTCCAACGGTCATAACGGAACCGGTTCCAACGGTCAGATTTTGAATTTAATGTGTTTACATATATCAAGATTCGTTTCCAACGGTCATATTCATATAAGAATCGGTTCTAACGGTAACATACCGGGTACATATAGGAACCGGGTACAGATAGGAACCGGGTACGTGTAGAAACCGGGTACAGATAGGAACCGGGTACGGTTAGCTTTTTTTAGAAAAAATGGGAACCGGGTAATACCCGTCGGGTTTTTTAAACCTGGGACCGGTTCCTCTGAGCATCGGGTTGGAACCGGAACCGGGTCCGGGCCGGGTCCACTAGAATCGGGTAGGAACCGGTTTTTATGCCCATCTCTACTCAACACTAGTCAACCATACTTAAAAATTCATTTTTAATAAGTCTAATATTGCATGTTGTGGACTGCGAGCAGGTTGGCGTGAGCCACGCCGTCGTCTACGTGGTTCGCGAGCACTATAACAGGGTGTTGCGAATGGGGCAGGAGCGCGGAAGGGTGAGCATGGTCGCTTGGGCGAGCGGCTGTTTTGGGGGTGTGGTAGCTTGGCGATCAGAGGTTAACCACAACAGGCTAGTGAGGGGAGGTGCGAGTGGGCAAGGTAATCTGTAAGCGTCTAGTCAGTGTCATGTGTCACAATATAAGAGGATGAATCATGGTTGTCAAGTGAGCCACAAAAGATAGTCTAAGGGTCCTTTTGATTTAGGAAATTTATAGAAATCGGAATTGGAATTAATTTCATCTAAAATTGTGTTTGGTTCAAAAATGAAAAGGATTGAAATGGGATGAATTCCTCTAAATTCCCTTGGTTGATGAAATTCAACAATCCTCCCAACATTTGATGCAATTTAAAAAAAGAGTTAAATGCCTGGTTGGTCCCTGTGGTTTACGAAAATTGCAGACTTGGTCCCAATGGTTCACTAATTACAAACTTGGTCCCAGTGTTTGTAATTTTTGCACTCGTGTGGTCCTTATCACCAACTCATGTTAAATTTCTCAGTTAAATTGATGTTAAATGACTAAATTACCCCTAAGTAATCTATACTATCTATAATAAGAGAAAATGAGCTGATGTAAATCTGCCTTAGTGTCAACTCCTAAGCTATGCCAAGTGTCAGTGCTGATGTCATAATTCCATTTTGTATATTTAGATCTAAATAATAAATAAACTATATTATATGGATACCATTTAAACCACTGCCCATATTCAAAATTCAAACCGTATACATATATAACCTACATTATTCTGGCTCCACTTTCAAAATTCAATCCCTCTCTCAAATCCAGAGCAGCTCCACATCCAATCGCAAACCCTAGAACCTCCTCCATCGCCGATTCTCTCCGATAAGAATACAATCATCTCTTCGAATCAATCAAGAACAGTTGGAAGCTAGGGTTTTGTTCAGAAGATTCATCAAATTTGATATTGAAGGAAGAAATTTTTAGGGTTTCACATCTCATTCTCAATCGGCTAACAGCAAGGTAATCTTAGGTTTTCTATGTTGATCCAATCTTAATTTTTCAATGTTTATTCATCATTCTTGATGTTGATTTAATTTCTTTTCTGTTTTGATTTGTCAATCTTTAGATATTATTATACGATCTGTTTATTCTCATCATTACTTGGATTCCTTAATCGTATCACTTCAACATCAGGTACGATCCAGATTTGTTTGTTCTTTAACATAGATTGTTGATTTTTTGTTTAAAATTTTCCCATTTTTTGATTGTTCTATGAACCGGCTCTGATTAGCGATTAATTGGAGGCTAGGTACGATTCTTACAACCATGATGATTGTTGTTGATTTTGATTGTATAGGTCCTGGAATTGGTGGTGATTATGGTCCTTATAGGCCGTCGAAAAGGAATGATTTATATAAACAGTAAGTATGCGGAGAAGCTTCTACAATCTGGGCAAGTTTATAGATGCTTTTATTCAAATGAGGTATGTGGTGTTGAACTGGGAATCTGGGATGCCATTGTTGAAGTTTTTATATATGTTTATGTGGAAGAAAGTCATCCCCTTTCTAAACTATAAAGTTATGTTCTATTTTGTGTTTTAGTTTACATTCAGGTAACTTGATGAACTGTACAACTGAAAAAGGATCAATGGTGGATATCAGGTATTGTTATTTTTTCATATTTTACTTCAAACAAATCTTTCAAATTTACTTTGCATGAACATGATTCTTTCAAATTACTTTGTCGTTCGGTGTCATCAAGGTGCTTGCATCTTTTCGTTCTTGCTTAGTTCTTACAAATCAGGGTATGTTGCTTTTGCATCTTTGGGTTTAGGGTTGCGTTTCATTGGCCTTTGCATAAACAACATGGGTTTCGAGTGTTTTATTGAAAGACTTATAAGTTAGATTTTAATTCTTTTACTTTACAAAAGATAAAAAATAGGCATATTAATATCGGGAATTTGGTTTTGTTTTGATTGTATTGCTGAATGCATATGTATGTAGAAAGGATCTGTTCAAGATTTTCAAATAACATGAGTAAGGCACCTGATCAACAAACCTACAAGAAAATTTTGGGATTTTCAGTGTAAAAAATAGGTTTTAGGAATATCCCAAATTTGCTATCAAGTGAGTTCTAGCTCAAAACGAGGTAACCCACTTTCACAACTGGTACTCAGATCGATGATGCCAGAGGTTTGTTAATTTCATATTTATGTGTTTGACCGATTCCGAAATCATACCATCCCTTTTTTCTTTCATCTTTTAATCGTTATATAAACAAACAATTCGATCTATTTCTAACTCTTGATCTTTTTCTGTAGCAGATCTCAATCAATACATCAATCACAATAATGGTTGGAGGATTGTTGAACAAGCTCGCTTCGAAATCGCTCAAAGTCGCCGGAAAATGGCAACAACAGCAGCTCCGTCGTCTTAATATTCATGAATATCAGGTCTTGATCCGTTTGTTTCGTTCGTAGCCTCTGATTTTGACCTAATTAGGGTGTATTTGTAAAATTATTGCTTCATATATGATATAACACATATAGATGTAGGATGTGATTGTGACCTTTGTTTAAGCATCTGATCATATATAGTTTGATTTTGTTTAAGTTTCAGATTGCAGCAGAAGAAGTGGTGAAAAAGAAATCATATATAGTTTTATGTATGTTGCAGTTCCATATATAGTTTCATGTACTGATTGAATTGTTTTTTTTATAAAACACTTCACCGAAACAAGTGGAGCTTCCGTTCAAATATGCTCGTGTTCTCTTACAGGTGAATATCATCAAATACACTTGTATAGAGTTTGTAGCCGTTTATTCACTTTTAGTAATTCATGATTTTTTTTATTTTAGGATTTTACTGGAGTTCCATCTGTAGTTTACCTTACTTGTATGCGAGATGCTATGAACAAGCTCGGTGGTGACTCTAAGAAGATCAATCCACTGGTGAGTAATTTCTATTTCATCTCTTTTTTTTTAAAGAAGGTTTTCATTATTTGGAAATAATCACCCATGAAGGCATATTTTAGAGCATTGTTAGTTATCTCATACTTTGATAAATTTGAGTATATAAGTCTGATTGAGCTGAAAGATTTCTTAATTTATAGTTCTAAATATGTTTACAGAAGTTATATTGTTTTGATAAAGTTGAACCAATCAGTTGTTTTTATATGGACTAAGTATCTCGGTTATACTTGAATGTTGATTGACTAGAAGAACAGGAACATTTAGAAACTTAATTGAAGTTGAAATGATTCAAACGGGTCGAAGGTCTACCAACGGTTATTCATATACGTGCAATCTATAACTAACTTCATTAATTAAAAATGGATTATTATTTTAATAATATAGTTTTTAAAGTTAATCTTTTGAAGATATAAATTTATTACTTATGGAATTTAAGAAATGGACTTAAAATGTTTGTTGGCAATT
>JARYGA010001589.1:0-18292 GCA_030545235.1 Helianthus tuberosus | reverse complement strand
AGAGATCACTGAGTACAATCTTGTACATTACGATGAGGTTTATGGAATCACCCATATAAGTTCTGATGAAACTCTCATTTGTGACATTAAGAACAAGTTTTTGAGTGGACAGGTATTATAATCAAAAGTTATGTATTTGTTGCATCAATGTTAGCTTCAAGTATATTTCATTATTTTTAGGTATTATGTTATGCAGGATCGCAAGTCGATAAATGGGAAACGCGGTGTTAATGAAGTTTATGACATTCATCAAAGTCAGCATTGTTCTGTTACAAAACGGAAGACCGAAGAATGAGGATACCAGCCAAGTTTAGAAGCCCTGATTTTAAGTTATCAACATATTTCAATATTATTTGTCATTTATGTTTATTTCCGTTTTTTTTTTGCAACATTATAAGTTTCCTTTTATTATGATTTCAAATGTAAGACAAATATGAGTTTACTTTTTTAAAGTTTCCTTTTATTTTGCAACATTATAAGTTTGTTTATTATTATGTTTAATATCAATTATGGTTAATAATTAATATCTTTCCAATTTTTAAAAAGAATTAGGATTGTAACTGTAATTCTTTTGTATTATATATATGCAATCATTTTGCAAATTGTAAACGTATCTCATTTCGTCAGTTCCAATTTCAATCATTGGCAATTGAAAACATTTCACTACTTTATTCAAGGTTAGGTTTTTTTTTTTGTCACTTCAAAATCTCTATAATTAAATAAAGTTTATTTGTTTTTTTTCTTTAAGAATGTTTTTTTTTCAATTTCATTTTTGCAATTCGTTTGATGCCATGATTATATGTTATGTATTTTTGTTTTTTTGTATTCTTAAATTTTATAGAATATGTCAAAGAGAACCTATAAATTTCCTTCATCAACATCAACACCCGGTAGATCAGTAGCAGTAGATGTTAACCATAAGTTTTAAATTTTTAACAATTTATTTTTAAAGCGACTATAGGTTACGTGTACCTTTAACAATACATGTATACATGTAGGTATTTTGGACAGAACTCCTCTTTCAAACATTTCTAATGGTAAGTATTACTTTTTATTAGATCACAAAATTAATTCATATATTTATTTACTGTTATGTTTATATGAATCGTATACTTTTGTTTTAATTTTTTTTGCTTCACTATTAAGTAATTGATACCGGATAAAGGCGTAGAGTTCGAAAAGCAATAATTGATAGTAAAAAGGCAAAGAGAAAATCTTCAAATAAGAAGGTTGGCGTCACCTTACGAGACAAAGAAAACTTATCTCAGGTGTCGAATGTTACAAATCAGTTAAATACTCCCATCCAGTTCCATAGAAGTATAAATTCTACGGCCTCCTTAGTTAATATTACTTCTGGTACGTGAAACATCTTTCTTTATATTGTATTAATCAATAATTATGTTATAATTCCAATTTTTATTTGATTTTATTTTCAGCAAATAATAATATAGATAATAATGATGGGGCGTTATCTACACCTGCGCTATATTCATTTACTTCAAGTATCGTGACAGCTACTAATCCGTGTACAACATCTAACACATCATCACTTAGTAAGTTATCAGTTGGTAAGCGCAAATTGAAGCACATGGCACGTGATATAACCCCAGTAGTTATGGTGGATTTGGATTCTGTTGACGAATCCAACGAAGAAGTTTTTGTGTTGGATCCTTATAAAGGAATTTCAACAGGTGTGCAATTTATTTTATTTATTAGTCAACGGTTTTTTTATAATATCAATAAATTTCATTAATAGAAACTTATTTGTATGTAGACTATTTAGATCATGGTGACCAGGATCTTATATGTCAGATTTGTTATGCAAAGCTGTGGTCTTCAGAAGGTGGCAAAGGTCGTATAACAATGGATAAACTATCTTATGGTTTGTGTTGTGGATATGGGAAAGTTGAGCTACCAGTATTAAAAGATGCTAATTCGGAGTATCAACAGTTTTTTCATAATTGCGATACGAAAAGCAAGTTCTTCTTGAAGAATATCCGACGTTATAATTCTATGTTCTCTTTTACATCTATGGGTGGAAAGGTTGATTCGAAGATCAACAAGGGTAATGCCCCATTCATATACCGTATTAGTGGTCAAAATTGTCATAGTCTTGGTAGCTTAAGACCGCCTAATGGGAAATAAGCTAAGTTTTCTCAGCTATACATATATGATACTGAGAACGAGATTTCTAACAGACATAGTGTATTGGGGTAAGCATATTATTTGGTTGATTTATATTTTTTGATAACTTATAAGTGTTAGTCTAATATAATTATTGTTTCTTATTTAAATTTATTTATTTTTTCTCATGATAGGAATCAACTATCTTCACATGAGAAGGAGTTGGACGTTAAAATAATTGAATACCTCAGAGTTTTTTTAGATTCTCATAACGAGTTGGTCAAATCGTACAGAATGGTAAGAAACCACTTTCATGAGAATCCTCAAGCAAACTTAAAGCTCCGTCTCATTTACAAAAGAGACAAAGATGGTAGGACTTATAATCTACCATCCACTACTAAGATTGCTGCACTGATTGTTGATGATTTAGATCCATCAATTGATCGTCGAGATATTTTAGTTGAAACTGAATCTGGTATGCTTCAACGTATTAGTGAGTTACACCCATCCTATCTTGCTCTTCAATATCCCATTCTTTTCCCGTTTGGTGATGATGGATATAGAATCGACATTCCTCATAGAGAAGGTATAACAACCAAAAAAAAATACGACCAAAATGCACAATGCGGGAGTTCTTTGCATATAGAATACAGGATCGAAGTAGTGGTTATTCTTTGGTTTTAAACTCCAGAAGACTGTTTCAACAGTTTTTGGTTGATGCTTACACTATGATTGAGAGTGAAAGGCTCAATTTCATACGTGGTAAGCAGAAGAATCTACGTTCCGAGTCATTTGAGAATCTTCAAAAGTATAAGGACAATGGTAAACAGAATTTATCAAACACTGGTCAAAAGGTAATTTTACCTTCATCTTTTACTGGAGGTGCTCGGTTCATGCAACAAAACTACCTCGATGCTATGGCGTTATGTAAGTGGTTTGGATACCCAGATTTTTTCATAACCATTACATGCAATCCCAAATGGCCTGAAGTTTCAAGATTTTTAAAAGATACATCCATTAAAGCAGAAGACATGCCTGGTATATTATGTCGATTGTTCAAGATGAAGCTGGATTCAATGATTAAAGATATAAAGGATAATAATTTTTTTGGTGAAATCAATGCCGGTATAAATTTTTTCTTACTTTTCTACTTCATGTACAGTTTTTCTTATTATTTATATTTAATTTTATTTAGTATATTACTAACACATAATTTTTTTTGTAGTTGTTTATACCGTTGAATTTCAAAAACGTGGCCTACCGCATGCACACATTTGTTTATTCATGAAGGTGGATCACAAACTTCCGACTGTAGATCATATAGATCCTTTTATTTCTGTTGAAATTCCGGATAAATCAGAAGATCCTCAGTTACATTATCTTGTGTCTGAGTATATGATTCATGGTCCTTGTGGTGCTGCTAACCTGAGCTGTCCTTGCATGGTTGACAACAAATGTTCTAAACGATTTTCGAAAAAATTTTCGGATCATACAATTATTGACTCAAGCGGTTTTCCTGTATATCGAAGGCGAGATTCTGGTCATACTGTTATGAAAAAAAGGTGTTCAATTAGACAACCGAAGTGTCGTACCTTACAACAAAGGTCTATTAAAAAGATACCAAGCACACATTAATGTTGAATGGTGTAACCAGGCTGGTTCGATAAAGTATCTGTTTAAGTACATTAACAAAGGACCTGACCGTGCTACGGCAGTTTTATATACTGATTCAACCGGTACTAGCAATCAGAAAATAAATGATGAGATCAAACAATACTACGATTGTAGATACATATCAGCCTGTGAAGCGTCTTGGAGAATTTTCGCAAACGAAGTTCATTATAGATATCCTGCTGTAATGAGGCTACCTTTTCATTTACCTGGTCAACACAATGTAGTATACGGTGAAGATGATGATATTGAAGATGTCTTGAACAAACCATCTGTTGCTTCATCTATTTTTTTTTGCAATGGATGCGTTTAAATGAACGTGATGAAGAAACACGTAAACTGACTTATGTGGAGTTCCCAACTAAGTATGTTTGGAACTTAAAAGATAGACGTTGGCAAGTACGAAAAAGGTATAAAACTGTTGGTAGAGTTCATTCTGTTTCGATTGCTTCAGGAGAACCTTATTATTTAAGGATTCTTCTAAATAAAGTTAGAGGTCCTAAATCATTTGAAGAGATTCGAACAGTGAACGGACAAGTATTTCCCACATTTAAAGATGCATGTTATGCGATGGGTCTTTTAGATGATGACAACGAATATGTTGAAGCCATTAAGGAAGCAAGTTTTGAAGCTCATTGTCGGTATTTAAGATCATTATTTGCGACATTGCTTTTAACAAATACGCTATCAAGACCTGAATTTGTGTGGGAAAAAACTTGGCACTTACTAGGAGACGATATTCTATTCAAGCGTCGCAAAGAGACACATATCCCTGGTAAGTTATTATTTTATTTTCATAAGAAGTACTTATTATTTTTTTTATATATATTTTGATTCAACATATGTTTAAGTTTATTTTATACTTTTTGTAGATCTAATGATTCCTGAACATCATTTGAAGAATCTAATTTTGGTGGAAATTGAGAATTATTTAATTTCCAATGGGTTTACATTAAGTAAATTTTCTACGATGCCCTTTCCAGACGACGATTCGTTACGTCAAGGTACTAATCGTCTAATCAATGAGGAATTATCGCATGACACACATGAGTTGAAAAGTGAGTTTAGTCGATTGAAAGAATCTCTAATTGAAGAGTAGTTAAACGTTTTTAACCAAATTGTCAATGCAGTCGAATGCCAAAGTGGAGGGTTGTTTTTCGTATATGGTTACGGTGGAACAGGGAAGACTTTTTTGTGGAAGACCTTGGCTGCTGCAATCAGATCTAAAGGTCAGATAGTGTTGAACGTTGCTTCCAGTGGTATTGCTTCATTATTATTATCTAGAGGACGGACAACACATTCTAGATTTAAAATTCCCATAAACTTGACAGAAGATTCCATGTGCTTCATTAAGTCGAACGATGACGTTGCTAATCTTTTAAAAGAGTCAAAGTTGATTATATGGGATGAATCCCCTATGGTGCACAAGCATGCGTTTGAGGCACTAGATCGAACAATGAAAGACATTCTGTCGTCTTCTAAGAATAACCCTTCTGAGCTACCATTTGGAGGTAAAGTTATTGTGTTTGGTGGTGACTTTAGACAAATACTACCTGTTATCCCAAATGGTACGAGACAGCAGATTGTTAATGCATCTTTGAGTTCTTCATATCTATGGTCAGAATGCAAGGTTTTAAAGTTAACAAAAAACATGAGGTTGAGAATTGGAGCTGAATCATCAAACAGTGAATCGATTCAGAACTTTGCAAAATGGCTACTTGATATTGGTGAAGGAAACATTGGTTCAGAAAATGATGGTGAAGCGTTTATAGAGTTACCCGATGATTTAGTAATTACCGACTCAGATGATCCAATTCAAAGTTTAATTGACTTTGTTTATCCTTCAATTTTACATCAGTATAAAAATCCTGGATTCTTTTCAGAGAGAGCAATTTTAGCACCAAAGAATGAAGTAGTTCATGAGATTAATGATCGATTACTTTCATTATTTCCAGGTGAAGAAAAAGAGTATTTGAGCTCTGACAGTATATGTCAAACAGAGCAAGTTCTTGATTCTTTTCAACAAGGTCTATACTCTCCTGACAATTTGAATGCTCTTAAAATATCCGGTTTACCTAACCATAGGTTGGTTCTTAAAGTTGGTGTTCCTGTGATGCTTCTTCGAAACATTGATCAACAAAACGGACTATGTAATGGTACTAGACTTCAAGTAACCTTTCTTGGTAAACGAGTAATTGAAGCGGAAGTAATATCTGGCGGAAATATCGGCACAAGAGTTTTTATTCCAAGAATTAGTATGGTTCCTTCAGACAAAAAGATACCTTTTCAATTTCAAAGAAGGCAATTTCCGTTAACAGTTTGTTTTGCTATGACAATTAACAAGAGTCAAGGACAGTCGCTAGCTAGAGTTGGTTTATATTTAAAAGATCCTGTATTTACTCACGGTCAATTGTACGTGGCGTTATCCAGAGTCAAGAGCAGGCAAGGTGTTAAAATTTTATCATTTGATTGCGATGGTAAACCTACAGCGAAGACATCTAATGTAGTGTACAAGAAGATTTTTCGTAACTTATAATTTAATAATGTATTTCATTTTCATATATTTCATATTTTTATTTTAGTTATTTCGTTTTTCATAAAAAAATGTCATAATTTATATCAAATGTTGATATTCTTTAATATTTATAGACATCTATCATATACATATCTCATATCTATTCTATTAAAATTGGATTAATTCACTAAGTTTCTCCACTTGAAGGGTAATAGTGTTGTTTGGCAACAAGGTGAATAAAGTCAAAACTACTGTATTAAGTTTCAATTTTTTTTTTAGGATTTCATATTGATAGTCAACAACATATTATAAATGATTTCTAATTATAAAAGATACCAACGTTTCTATATTAGCAAAAATATGGTATCTGTGTTTATAGTTTACCAAGGAACAACATAAAACATGTTAATGTCTACTTTCATGTCCCAAAAAAAGATCCAAACATGAAATTCTAACAAAATAGAGTCATAATTTCATCTATCCAAACACCTAAAGCATTATGGTTACTTTTTAACTGTTAACCTTCATTAACGGCATCCACTTGTGTTAAGATCAGAACATTTCCTTCACATAAAAATCTGAAATGCAATTTGTCACCGAATCGAATGCCATTCTCCTGCATGAACATCGGCCACCCTTCGATAGCATACCTTACACCATTTCCATTCTTTTGCCGCCTAAGATTCATGTCTATTGTTTCTCCATTCATGTTTGTCACTTTTATCTCATAGACTTTATTTTTTAATCCTGCATTTCTTACAGCATTTGCAGGCATTCTCTGTATAACAAAAAAAGAAATTTGTAAGTAAAATATCCTTATTGATGTTATATTATTTGTTAATGTCAGTGAGTATTATAAAAAAATCATACCATTCGATTTTCTCCCTTCATTGTGAACTCATAACAAACAGTGTTGTCAACATCTTTTATCCTTGCAACACGTTTTTGTTCCACATCCAATGTCTTCAATGCATTATATATATTCAGTCACACATTTTAGTATTAGAGTTATATATTTAATCCCTAACTTTAAGTAATATATTGATCACTAAATAGAATAATGTATGCTATACGTACCAATCGGCTGCGAGTTCTTCGTCCAACTGTTGATACGTCTGGCATTTCCACTTCTGTTCCCTCTATCGGCTTTTTTTTGTTGTCCTGGTTACAATACTCTGCAATCTGTTTTCTTTTCTTTTTAAGCTGTTAAGACAATGAACAACTTCAATTAATAATAGCCAACAATAATTAAATAAATATATGTACCTATATGAATGAAAAGACTTATCTATTATTATGTTTAAAATAAGTACATCTTCTTTTTTTGTTTCTTTTGCCTCGTTTTTCTTCATACTGTTTGGTCCTTCTTTTGAAATTTCTTTTTCACCTTCATCCATCTATGTATTATAATTAAGAAAATATATCAAATATTAGTATAATGTATTTAATTATGTATAAAAGAGTGGTTATTACCTCAGCTATTTCCTGATCTATTGAATCATTATCTTGACAGAAGTTCTGTTATTCAATCAAATACAAAAAATAAGTACATTTTTATAAAGAATGTTATACGTTAGTTCAAAATACTTACGAAGTCAACGCTTTTGTAGTATGTATCCCTAGGTATTTCCAGCAGAGAGACATCTTCACTTTCTTCTTTGTTGTTACGCGATATTTCAACTCCTTTACGATAAATTTTCAACTCAAATGTGACGCTGTCCATCTTCATCAACAAAAGTATATCATCGTCTTCGATTCCAAGATCATGAAATAGCTTTGGACAACCTTTTGTAAGAACATAATTATCGTTGATTCTTTCGGTCTCAACTTTCCAAATCTTACCTTCTGCATATATGTTATAATAATCGTTCACTGGGGAGTAAGAGTAACATGTTGTTACATAAACATCCGGAATCACCTGAAAAGTTTGGTAACAATTATTGTAAATCTATAATAGAATAAATATATATTCACACATGTTAGTATGCTTACTATAATCTTTAAAATTCCGTAACGGTTTACTGTCACAAAAGATTCACCACATATGTTCTGGATGAAACAATCAATTTCAATGTTTTTGTCTTCCATTATCCTTAGGCGCAATAACGTGCTATTTGGCAACTGAAGGTCCCTTACCACATTACTCCATCCGTCAGTTATAACGCATTCACCACTTACACTTCTCAACGAAACTGGCCAACTTTTCCCACTTATATGATGTATCATTATTGTTTTTCTTTGCCAATAAACTCCATATATGTTCTTAACGAAGTCAATTGGTAGCACCTGGGTGTAAATTTATGTTGTAAATGTTAGTTAATAGAAATATATAAAATTATTTGTAACCATTGTAGCATACCAGTTTTAACGATGAAGTCTTTTCTAACAAAGCGACACATGATCTACTCATTTTTAGATACCTGTAATATAACATCTATTAGAAACATTTACTATTGAACTTTAAGTCATTCATATATTTTGACAATAATATGAAAACTACCTATTAACCAATATTAGACAAACTGATATTAGTAATATGCTTTTATGTAGGATTTCAAGATTACAATGTAGAATTGACATGTACACAAGTTTAAAGGGAGTATTATATCATCATTATATTTGTTTACAAGAAAAGAAAGATTCGTTTTCGTCAATAAATTTACACTTAGATACATGGTTTTTATAGCTACTTTAAACTATTACTATATTGTACTTCATAAGCAGAGAAAAAAAATCAACAAATATAATATAATTGTATTTCAATGTAGGTGAATCAAAATTGCCTAAATCATAAAGTTTATTCCATGTTCATAACTGAATCAATCTTTCAAATCTATCAACCATCAAAACATAATTTCATAAGAATATCAACAAAATGTATCAACTAAAACACAAAATCAAGCCAGAAATATATACTTACAAACACATGCAATACATGTAATCCATTTTATATATGCATAACATACTAAATCTCAACTTTTGAAATATCTAAACACCAATTTTCACGTTTATGTAGTGATTAATCGCTGAAAACAAACTTCCCATGAGTTATTTGTAGTTCTAAACACATTTTTACTTAGCAAATCAACAAAGACATCGTTGTAGAAGTGATCGGAAGTTTTGCCGGAAAATTACCTTTACCAAAGCTTCATCCGGCGTTTTCTAGATTTCTTGAACAATGTGAGTTTAGGTCTGCTCAATGGTATAGTAAGTATAGGTGATATGATGTATGATTGTGATAGATAATATAATAAGGAACTATTTCTTTTTTATTATAAAACTTTTATAAAGTTAATTTACATTTATTATTATTATTTTTATTTCTCCGATATTTACAATGTTCTTACTACAAAAATGAAATATAAGTTAGGTTGTGGTAATAATAAACATATTTTCGTGATAATGTATTTATCGCTGTTTTTGTTTATTTTTTATATTTTGTAGTTTTTTTTGTGGTATGAATTCTTTTTTTGATGTTTTTATTATAAATCACATAATTAACATATCTATACTATACGTATATTATGTAACACATTATAATAACCAAAAAACATTGACTTGCATATCACATTTTTTTTAAATCCAAGAACAATTAAAACTGAAAATATTATTTAAACTCATGAAACACTTATTATAAAGAACAAACGATCCATATCACAAATTTTCAAATTTTCCAAAACACTAATTCTTTTTTTCACAAATCGTTTTATCTTCTTCCATTGCCGCATATTCTTCTATTTTGTTGCCATTTGATTCAGGAGGAAGAAATTCTTTATATAGTTCTCCATATAGCGATGGGCAATCCTCCCAAAAACTTTCCTGCGTTCATAAATTTCAAATAAATTTGATGTACAAAAGAACAATGTTGATAAAATTATTTTACATTTTAAATGTAATTAAAACACAACTATAATATATTACCAGGTATTCTTTAGCATAGTTGACGTGTAACCACTCAAACGGCCATGATGATAGCCCTTCATTCCATTGTTTACACACACATTTGTACTGATCAATGGATTTACCATTGAGCCTAATTAAGATTTCAAAGAGTATAATATCAAAAGGAATATAAAACATGACAAAAAACTTCAAAATCTATATTGTGAAGAGCCTACCTGTATATCCTTTATATAATATAATAGATAGATAATAGATTAACTTGGGCCTAATTTTATAAACCAAAAAAACGATTTATAATTCAAAATGGTAACTCGATTTATAAATGTCAATGTTTTATGTTTTTTTATAATTCAAATTTATTTAAACATCTGTCTAATTAAAGTTAATATTTTCTGCCGTAATGTTAGGTTTGTTGAACAAGCATATTTAAGTAAAGTCATCCGAGATTTTTATTTTATGAATGCAAACGATTTTTTCTTTAATTTTATTTGTTATTTAAGGAATTTTCTAATAAAAAAAATCCTTAATTTACATTTGAAAATTTTCCAAATTTATCTTAAAAACTGTGAAATAAATTATAATTCAACCGAATTTTGTTAATGATATTTTTTTCTAAATAATGAATAAAGGTAACCTAATTGTTAAAACTGAATTATTCAATTCACAACTATTTAAAATATAAAAATCACATATTTATATTTTTAATTCAACCGATTTGTATAATACATTCTTAAAATAGAATATCCTTTATTCAATCTAACTATTTAACATATTTATATTTTTAATTCAATTTAATTTTGAAGACAATATTTTCATTCATTTTATTATTTAATGCATTATGTCCGGAATTATATAATACATTCTTAAAATAGAATATCCTTATTAAAGATATAGAATTTTACCTTACATTGCAATTATAAATAAAGAAAAGCGAAATTGGTTAGATTATTTGTGTTGAGATAACAGGTATTTTACACTAACTCGGAATTTGTGCTTGGTTTTTATGTTTCTTTAGGTTTTGATTTTTAATTTGCCATTGATGTTCATACGATTCAATTTTGGATTATTATATGTTTTGTACATGTTTCATCCAACTTTGTTGCTTACTTCCAAAATTGCATTACATAATTCTCATCAAAGGTTTCTTATGAATTTTTTTGTAGGATGCAACGTCTTGAATTTGAAATGTTTGCTAACGAAATCCTATCAAGGCTACCAACAAAGTGTGTTGCTCGATTAAGATGTGTTTCTAAACAATGGCGTTACGAATTGTCGTCACATTTGTTTGCGATTATACACTATCGCCGTATGGCTAATAACCCTTATCGTAAGTTTATCATGTTGACCAAGTCATCAATTGATATTCATAACTTGATTGGAGGAAAGTTAGACATTTCATCAAGGAAGATTATTTCCTTCCCCGTTGACACCCATCTTTCCAATCTAATCATTCTTGCTTCTCAGTATGGTATTTTACTGATGTGCATTCAGTGGCTTCCGAACGAATTGATTCTTTGGAATCCAACAACTAACCAATTTTTGAATTTGTGTGATAAGAAACCTAAATTTTTTTTTGATTTAAGGCAAGATGCAGGTGGGATTTATATGGATTCATCTAACGATCTAAAAATATTACTTCTCCAACGTCGTAAGGATGATGTTATACTGCGTGTGTATTCTCGGAACACATGTGAATGGAAAACTTTAACTTTATTGAAAGGAGCGGATTACGCTTCAAGTTTATATTGGTGGTCTTCCGGAACATTATGCAATAATATTTTTTATTTTCCATCTCCACACTATTGGACGCCTGCTAAAAGTTATACGATTGCTTTTGATGTGGAATCTGAAACTTTCTCGAAGGTTTCCATACCCCAATCTACTGATGTTATTGGTCGCCAAACCAGTTTTCTCAAAATCCGCAACACACTTCATATGTTTATTGTTGTAGAGACCCCTGAAACAATCGTGAAGCTATATAAATTTGAAGATGAACTATGGTCAGAAGTGTCGTCTTTTACAAACGTAAATTTATTTTATTCAGTTGATTCATGGCGTAACAAATTAGATGAGAACAAAGGTGACACTTGGTCTGTTCAGATCGATCGGTGTGGTATTATGGATATACAAATTGGAATGAAGGATTCTCAATACTTACGAGACGCAGAGAAATTTCAAGGACTATACAATGTAGCATCGTTTGAAGAGACCGTTGTCTCACCTATTTAGTATTAATAAGTTGTCTCACCAATAAGAATAATTATGATCTTTTGAATTTTGTTATATTGTTATTACTTTTCTATTGTAACCCGCAGCAAAATAATAATAATAATAATACGTTTATTTATCCTTAAAATAAAGCGACCCGTGGGTACCACGGGTTATAACCTAGTATATATATATATATATATATAGGGTGGGGTTCTAGAGTGAATACTAATGTATTTGCGAACTGAGTGAACAAATCTTGGCCATTGATTTACACACGTGGATGGCTAGGATTTCATCATCAAATCGTAAAATACACTAGTGTATTTCATCATCAAATCCTGACCATTAATCTATACACATGTATGGCCACGAGTCGTTCGCTCAGTTCACAAACTACACTAGTGTTCACTCTTGAACCTAATCCTATATATATATATATATATATATATATATAGAGGATGAACAGATAATTAAAGCCAAAACTGGATCAGAGCAGTGGATCCAAGAATAAGCAGACGTTTACAGATAGTTAATGCAAATCTCTCCCCTTGAAAGTGGCTTTGTATCTGCTGACCTCTTATCTACTGATCTTACCAAGTGCTGATCCACAACTGCTGCCTTACATCTACTGCCAAATGTTAAAGACTGATGGAAGACCAAAGCTCTGCTGACTCAATCTTCTGCCTTGAGTCAAGTACTGCTGATCCGGACAAGCACTGCTGGATTCACAGCAGTGGAAGGATGCAGCAGCTGTTTTAGTGTCTTTCATGTAATAGATTGTAATAGCAGTAGTTACTACATCAGTGTTTGTATAGATCAGAGGTTAGAGTTTGTTAGGAGGTTAGATGTCACTTTCATGGTGACGTCAGCTAAGATGCTCAGTGGTTTGCAAGTGCCTATAAATAGTTCAGTACTTTGTACTGTTCTATCAGCTCTTTCACCACATCGTCTTCTTTGCACGGACAAACTACTGAGCTCTGGCTGAGGGGGAGTTTGCATTCTTACATCAATCATTGTAATCGTTATTGAAACAAATTCAATCATTCGGTTCATTGTGTAAAGATGTTTGATTAAAAGTATTACTCCTGTTTGATTGTATGCAAAGTTTGTTTTCATCTTAATTCCGCTGCACAACTCTTTCATTTCCATCTTAATTTCAAACGAAAATACAATCAAAAAGAAACTCAGATCCAACAATTGGTATCAGAGCTTGGACAGTCAAATTTGATTTAACAATCATTTTGACGTAAATAGTTCAGCTCATAACAGTTGATACTGATCGTTTGTTCGTCCGTTGAAAAACAGAGCAAGGATTAATCACCATTAAAGTTGATTTCTCAGTGTCTGTAAAACAACAAGAATGACGTCACAATCTCAAGATGATAAAAACAACATCGGCTCACTTTTTAAACCACCTATGCTAAAGAGAAATGAGTACAACATCTGGCAGAGGAGGATGGGTCACATCCTCGCTCAACAAAGCACAGGTTGTTGGAGGTCTGTCATTTATGGTCCCCATGTTCCTTCAGTGCCAAGCGCTGAAGATGCTAAGAAGTTCGTTCCAAAACCAATTGAAAATTATACCGAAACCGACTTTCAAAAGATCGAACTAGATGCTAAAGCTTTTAGCATCATAGCATCAGCGCTGCCCAATGAGATATATGCTGGACTGTTACACTGTAACAGTGCCAAAGAGTTATGGGACGCACTTAAGGAACAGTTTGGTGGAACTGAAGAAGTCATAGAAAGCAATAGGGAAATCCTGAACCAACAGTATGAAACATTTTGCTACATTAAAGGTGAATCACTAACGCAACAATTTGAGCGTTTTAGTTGTCTCATCAGTGAACTGAGGCTTGTTAACATCACTTTTACAAACTCAACTCAAAATAGCAGGTTCCTCAGGTCACTGCCAGAAAAATGGGACACTATAGCTTTTGTCACCCGAAATTCATCTGAATTCAAGGATCTGACCTTGACCCAACTCCATGGTCGACTCCTGACTTTCGAAAGGGAGTTGAACCAGAAAAGGAGGTTACAAGAGTCAGGAAAAGTTACCGATGATTACACTTTCGGTAATACTGCTCTTCTGGGTCAAGAAGAATCTGGGAGCAGTGGTAAGGATCAGGGTTATGATCACTTCATTGACATAACTGCTGGTGCAAATTTTAACAACCCTGATCCTCACTCTGCAAGTTATGCATTCACTGCTAACGAAAACCAGATGTCAGACAATTTAAGTTTTGAACTCAATGATTTACAACATTTTGATCCCACTGATTTAGAGGAAATGGACATCCTGCACCAACTGGCTTTGCTAAGTGTTAGAACTAGCAAGTTCTACAAAAGAACAGGGAGAAAATTCCCAGGTTTGCATGGGAATCTAAGGGTTGGGTTGGATAAATCGAAAATCAAGTGCTATAAGTGTAATAGGTTGGGACATTTCGCTAGGGAATGTAGGAGTCAAACCGCTGGTCCCATAATTACTCATCCTAGCTCAAATCCTCGACCTCAAAACCAAAACACTGTGCACTATGCCCAATATGCCCCAGCAGCACAAGTGAACACTGCTCACTATGCTGCTGCCCCTGTGCCAGTACATTATGTCCAAACTACTGTTCCACAAATCCAATATGTTCAAACCCCTGCTCCACAGGTACAAGTGCAACCTGTTGCACCTCAAACCACTGCTCCAGCAGCAGCACAACCAGATCAACAAAGTTTTTTCACTCAAGGGTTTGTTGACTGGAGCAGTATGCCTGATGATCTTTGTGATGAAAATTTTGCACTCTATGCTTCTAATGATTCTTCACATGATGAGTTTTGTTTGATGGCACTAGAGTCAATACAGGAGGGGGTTGAAGCTGAGGAGGAACATCAGTGCTTTGAAACAGTGGAAGAGGTGATTGAAGCAGTGGTTACTGCAGTGGCTGATGAAATACTGTTGGGAGAAAGTTCAGGTACCCTGATTGAACCAATGACAGATCCATGGTCCATAGAGGACAAAGAAGAAGAGAAAGAAGAAAAGGTTGGTGAAAAGAAGGTAAAAGCTGATGATGATGAAGATCATCAATGTGATTGTGCAATGATGGCAGCTGCCAAGGTATCTCCTCAAGTTCTTGAAAAACTGTGTTCTGACAATTGCATAATTGCTTTTACTAACATCAAAGAGGTGAATGAAAACCTTCGAGATAAAATCTTGTCTGATGAGGTCAAAACTTAAAAACAAACTGACTGAAAAGGAAAAAGAAACCAGCTGTCTAAAAGAAGAGCAAAGCATCACCAAAACCCAACTTCAAACTATGGTAGAAAAATACCAAAGTTGCAAAAAGGAGTTGGAATCCACCCAGATTACTTGTGAAAGATGGGTGGAATCCTGCAGAGGATATGAGGTGATGCTTGCTAAACAGATTGAAAGTAATGTGAAGTTTGGGGTTGGGTATAGAAAATATGATGATGAACACATTACTTGTGAAAAATCTGTTCAAAACACTGATGTAACCACTGAGTTCATCCCCACAAACAAGAATGGCCAAGAAGTGAAAATCACTGACAAACTTGGTAACAAAATCACACTTGACAGAACAAGGAGTTCCTCAACTTTTGAAGAACATGAAAAATATCAGTTTAAACCTACCTGGTCTGACGAGTGTGATATTCTTGAAAATTTCAAGCCAATGGACTTTACATCAACTGATGGTGTTAAAGCTCCAAAAGCTAAAGTCATACCTCTCAAGGACATCCCAGCAGTGGTTAAAACCTCTGCTGCAAAGGAGTCTGAAAAGAGAAAGAAGAAAGAAAAAATTGACAACTTGTTTTGTGAATTCTGTGAAAAAAGGAATCATCTAACAAAAGACTGTTTCCACTTGAAAGCTTATGATTTAAACAAGACAAGTGTCATTGTTTCAGCAGAAAGCTGCATTGTCTGTGGTAAAACAAACCACAAAACTCAAGCATGTGTGTACCTCAAAAACTTTGATGTGAAAAAGAACGAGTACATGGCTAAAACATCCTTGAGTCCATCATCATCATCCTCATCATCTGTCAAGTTCACCAAGAAACAACCACTGTTTGTGCCAGTTCAAACAGCTGTTACAAAACAGCTGAACCAAACATCTGTCAAAAGAGATGTTCAGGTTACTGATGCACCCCCTGCCAATCAGTTCAGAAAAGGCAGAGAAAAACAGTCTTACCAAAGGATTCCACACGTTTATGAGGCCTACAAAAGGCCCTCTAAACCCAAAGTGAACATGCATCCTTTTGGCTATCAGCAGATGATTGGTCAGGACCCACAACAGTGGTTAAAGAAGAACTGTCCTAAAATAGTTCAAACCCCTGACCTAACAACTGTCCATCATTCTGCCTCCATCCCAGACACTGTTGAGACCCCATCCAAAGCCTTGTTGGCTTTGGAGACCTTAATGAACTAATCCTTTTACTTCATGTGCAGGGAGCTTCTGCATGCTTTGATAGCCTTTGGTATGTAGATAGTGGAGGCTCCAGGCACATGACAGGATGTAAAGCCCTCCTCAAAGACTTTAAAATCCATGGTGGGGGTGATATATCCTTTGGGAATAATAGTAAAGGAAAAGTTCTGGGGTCGGGTACAGTGGAGTCTAGAAAAGTAAAATTTGAAAATGTCAATCTAATAGACAATCTAAAATTCAACCTTCTGAGTGTGTCCCAAATGAGTGACAAGGGTTTTGGGTCATTCTTCACAAAAGATTGTTGTAGGATTGTTGGACCAGAAATGGTCAAAAAGATTGAAGCAATAATCAAAACTGGTCAAACTAAACTTGTTGCTCAAAGAAGTGGCAATGTTTATGTTGTTGACATGTCAAAAGAGTGTCCCAGAGCTGATGCCTGTCTGTTCTCAGCTGCCTCTAACAAAGAGACAGAACTTTGGCACAGAAGGCTGGGACACACAAATCTTAAGACAATCACAGAAATTTCAAAAAATGGTTTGGTGAGAGGCCTACCACAAAAATTGTTTTCATGTCCTGAACATTGCATTTCCTGTTTAAAAGGAAAACAACATAAAAGTTCTTACAAGTCCATTGAAGAGTCCAAAACAACCCAGTGTTTGCAAATGCTACACATGGATTTGTTTGGCCCAGTTCAAGTCATGAGCCTCAAAAAGAAAAAAAATATTGTTTGGTTATTGTTGATGACTTTTCTAGGTTCACATGGACTTTCTTTTTGCACTCAAAAGATGAAACTGCAGGCATTTTGCAAGACTTTGTAACACAGGTTGAAAAGCAATTTGACCTTCCAGTGAAAAGCTTCAGGAGTGACAATGGCACAGAATTCAAAAATAGGGAGTTGGATGCCTTCTGTGTGAAGAAAGAGATTGTAAGGCAGTACAGCATCCCAAGAACACCAGAGCAGAATGGGGTAGTGGAAAGGAAGAACATAACTCTGATTGAGGCTGCCAGAACCATGCTTGCAGATTCAGGTTTGCCACTAACTTTCTGGGCAGAGGCAGTAAACACTGCTTGCTATGTTCAGAACAGAGTTTTAATAAACCCCAGGCACAAAAAGACTGCCTATGAAATTCTGTATAAAATTAAACCACTGATCTCATATTTCAAAGTGTTTGGCTGCCCATGCTTTATTTTGAACTTAAAAGATTCCATTTCAAAATTTGCAGCCAAAATTGATTGTGGTTATCATCTGGGATACTCATCCACTGCCAAGGCTTACAAAGTGTTCAACACACGGACCAAGGCAGTGGAAGAGACTTTGAATGTTAAGTTCAATGAACTCTCATCAATGAAAATCCCAGCAAACCCTGCAGATCTGTTTGATCTTGAAAAATTCACTTTTGAAAATACTGCTGTCAAGACTAACAGTGCAGGTCCATCAGAG
>JARYGA010001588.1:0-24864 GCA_030545235.1 Helianthus tuberosus | reverse complement strand
ACATCCGTCGAAAACGGATCCCCGAAACCTGACTTGTTATGTAAACCGGATTTTTTTACATATTTAATGAGAATGGAATTTTTCTATTATCTTGTGAACCCTTGTAATCAACTTGAACATGAAGTTTTGGGATTTGTAAAGCTGAAAAAGAGGATGCTTAAAAGAAAAGAATGGGGTGCGCGGGACTCGAACACGGCCACCCGGATATAACAGTTTTGGTGTTATAGCTCAGTCTGTTGAACATAAAACCCCAACCAGTTACCCAAGTTTCCCCCTTCTTCCACGTTGAAACGGGTCAGCGACCCGGAAACCCTTTATGCTCATCGATCAAGATCAAACAACTTGCAAACCATGTTGTTTCGACTTCCAATTGGTTTCTTTGGGTTTATAAATGTGGAGAATATGAATCCACACGATAAATCCATCCGTTTCATCTACATTAAAACTTTTAAGATAAAAACTAAACCTCCATTAATGAGTTCAAGAATTTGACTGTTTATCATCAATTTCGACTACTTTGGACTTAAAACTTGTCTCATTTGTGCATTGATACCATTTCACAACGTCAGTAACTCGTAAAACCTGCAAATAACACCTTATATCACGAATTTACACAAGAACAAAACTAGGGCTCTTAACTTCAAGCATCCATATCTCCTTCAATCGGGCATCAATTCAGGTGATTCAAAAGCCTAATCTCCTTAGATTTTCGAGCTCAACAAAACCCCTCTATAAATTTCTATGATAAAGGGCTTAATCTATACTAATTTTATTTCTTTAATTCTAGGGTTCTTAGATGATAAAAGTTAGGGCTTTTGATCTTAAGCGTGCATTTCGATTAAATTGACCGTAGGGTTTTGTTCCTCACCATATTAGATTAGTTTAATGAATGTTTGGGAAGTTTTAGACTTCATCTGAATTTGTTATGAATTTTTATTTGCAAAAAATATAAAGAGGAATTGTATAAAATATAAAAACAAACTAATTGAATATCAAGAACTTCATTGTTTTCTAATTTTTATGATCCAAGTAAATGAAATAATTATCATAAAGTTATTATTTTAATAAATAAATGGTTGATGTTATAAAAATGTGATTTTTGACACAATTGTATTTTTATTATGGATTTTCAATAGAACTAATATTTTCTAAACCTACAAAAAATATGTGTACATATATATATACACACACACCATCGCATCTTAAAATTTAAAATTCGTTTTATTTAGTAGAACTCATTGAATTTCTAATGTGTAAATTTTATGTCTAGGTTAAATTTAGCATGTTATACAATTGGAAAATTGGTTTTTAATAAACCAACCTTTGTCCCGTTGGTAAATAATAATCTTACCTACGTAATTGGTATACAATAATCCTACCTATCAACATGTTGGTACTCAATGAACTTCCGTTAATTTTTTTAACTGAAGTTAGTTTTTAAGTTTTATTTATTACACAAACAGTCGTTGTAGTTGTAATTTACTAGTTTTAACTATTTAAAACTAGTAAATTACAGTCCCTTGAGGATTTTTTTTTGTTTTATAAAATAGTTAAAACTAGTAAATTATAACTACAGGGACTTTTTGTGTAATAAATAAAACTTAAAAATTAACTTCAGTTAAAAAAAATTAACGGAAGTTCATTGAGTACCAACATGTTGATAGGTCGGATTATTGTATACCAATTACGTAGGTAAGATTATTATTTACCAACGGGACAAAGGTTGGTTTATTAAAAACCAATTTTCCTATAAAGTTTGGTTATGAACTTATGAATTTTATTGTTATCTATATACTATATATAAGCATTTCCCATGTCTAAAATAGTAATTTCATCTACAATTTTTAAGATGGCATATGAAAGGTCAAGTTAAATTGCCTATTTTTTAACCATTATGTTCCATTTCTGCCCCTACTCGACTCAACAACTCAACAATGCCTACGCCTACATCTCGACTCCTCTCCCACATTGAAAAAAACTCTGCTCATTCACCACTACCATAATTGATAGCAATGAATGCCATTAATGTAAAACAATTGAACCACCATATTTGCCCTTTGGCTTTTCACCTTCATCATCGACTGACTAAAGCCTCCATAACCCTATTATCCTATTAAACCCTGCAAATACCAGCCTTCACTTCATCCTCTCAAACCCGCTTGATTATCCACTCTACCCTCGGTTAAGAAGTCCGCAAGAGACGCAGATGCGCAAGAGACGCAGATGATTGTTTGAATAAAACATCTGTTAAGTTGTTATCCGGTAACGGTGAACTACCCGATCAACACCCGTCTTCAGGCGGCCGGATTGACAACTTGAACCACCCTCGAAAGTCGAAAGGTCACATCCCAAGAACCATCCAAGCACTCGAACCGCAACCCGAAATTGTGGTCGAAAACGACGACACCATGAACCGCAACGCCACTGCGAATCAAGGTTTCTATGTGATTGGGCATAAGACCGAAAACATTCGTGATCTTTACACATTGGGTCAAAAGCTAGGCCAGGTTCAATTTGGGACAACATATTTATGCAAAGGGAATTTGATTGGTATAGGTTACGCGTGTAAATCAATATCGAAACGAAAGTTGATTTCGAAAGAAGACGTAGAGGAAAGCAGCTGAATTGATCAAGATTATTGTTGATGTCGTTCAAGCGTGTCATTCACTTGGAGTTATTCATCGCGATTTAAAGCCCGAAAATTTCTTGTTGATTAACAAAGACGATGACTTTTCGTTAAAGGCGATTGATTTTGGGCTCTCGGTGCTCTTCAAACCAGGTAAATCTTTTTACAACAGTTGGTATTAACATTCAAGTTTCAAGATTTAATCTTTGTTTATATTTGCTTTCAAATTGTAATTGGATTTTTTTTTGTAATTGTAAATAGGTCAAATATTCACAGATGTGGTAGGAAGCCCATATTATGTTGCCCCCGGGGTGTTGTTGAAGCGTTACGGGCCCGAAGCCGACGTATGGACAGCAGGGGTGATACTTTACATACTTTTAAGCAGTGTACCTCCGTTTTGGGCCGGTATGTGTTATCAAGTTACAAGATATATGCATATGATTTTATTCTAATAAGTTTTGTGGATTCTAATTTTAACCGTTTATCTAGAAACACAACAGGAAATCTTTGAAACGGTTTTGAAGGAAAATCTTGACTTCGAATCAGACCCGTGGCCCCTCATATCCGACAGTGCAAAAGATCTTATTAGAAAGATGATATGTTCTCGGCCTTCTGATCGCTTAACCGCTCATAAAGTTCTATGTATGCTCTCTCCCCCATTATAAATAATATTAGTTATTTAGTATTTGTTGCTGGTTCATATTTGTTGCTGATTAACAAGCAAATGGGTCAAAATTAACAAGCAAATGGGTCAAAATGGGTCAGACGTAGTTATTGGATTTTAATATTAGGTTTAGTAATCGTATAGATATATAGTGAAATAAATAACAATATATTATGTTACATGTTATTTAGGTTACTTTTTTTTGTATGTGATATTTATAGTATTTTATTTTTATATATATTAGGGTGATTTTACATCTTTCAAAGGAATTTCAAAGTCATGTGTTGTTTTAGCAAGATTTAGCAAGAACACAAACGAGTTGAAGACACTTAGGGCTGCCTTAGTAATAAACTGGCTTTTGTTATGTTTTCATGAGTTTGGATTATTGTATGGATATTTGAATTCCATGTTATGTGTGACAAATTTTACTATGATGCTTTAAATATTACAACTTTTTAATAGTTGTTATAAGCTTTGGACAATCAATCATGTCCCGTACCATTCCGCTGCAGGTTTGGGTGTGACAAAAGATTGCAGGAAGCTTGCTCGGTTTCCTAGGGAAAACTATGTCTCCATTGCTACCCAAAGCACAACTGCACCTGTTGCTAATGTCACTACCTCTCACTCTACTACTACCCCTCCTACCTGGATGTTTGATAGCGTGGCGTCAAACCATCCCACTTCAGATCGAACATCCCTCCACACTTTTCCCAGTATGGTGGACCGAATGAAATAATTCTAGGAGATGGTAAAACCCTATCTATATCTCACACCGGTCACACCACATTTCACACCCCACACCGTTCACCTTCGTTGACTAATGTTTTGTGTGTTCACACCCCACACCGTGTTTTTGTGGATTTTTTCCCACACATTTTTTGTCAAGGATCTTCGCACGGTGGCGCGCCTAATGCGGGGGAGAATCATCTTGATCTCTATTACGCTACCATTAGTTCCTCGCCTCAAATAAACTCCACTTCGACCATCTCGCCTCTTGATTGGCATCATAAATTGGGACATCCCTCAACTCGATTTTTCAAGGCCTTAGCTAAAGTTTAGGTCTTAAGTTTCATTTTCAAAACTTTCATTGTAACTCATGTTCAATTAATAAAAGTCACAAGCTTTCTTTTGGCATGAATTCTTTCACAACTTCCAAACCTTTAAAACTTGTATACTCTTGTGTTTGGGGACCCATTGAAAATCCGTTAATGGTTTCACTTATCCCATTATTTTTGTGGGTTATCATACTATATATACCTGGTTATATCCCATGAGATACAAGTCGGATGCCTCAAAACTTTTTCCCCAATTCAAGTTGTTAGTTGAAAAACTTTTCCAAACAACACTAGTATCACGTTTTACAGATAATGGTGGGGAATATATTGGTCTCGCACCATACCTTCAATCTCAAGGCCTCTCTCATTTCATCACCCCCCATCATGCATACCCCGGAACAAAATGGTGTGGCGGAAAGGCGTCACCGCCATATAGTGGAAACTGGTTTAGCTCTTCTTCATTATGCTAACCTTCCACCATCATTTTGGTCGTATGCCTTTCACATGGTAGTCTATCTCCTCAATCGCTTACCTATAAAAGTTATTGACTCCAAAAGCTCTTACATTGTCTTTATAAAAAAAACTCCAATGTAATTTAAACTCAAACGGTTTGGATGTCTTTACTATCCTTGGCTTCGCCCATATGCAAAGTCTAAACTAAATCCGTGTTCGGCTCAATGCATCTTCCTAGGCTATTCTCCTTTAAAATCAGCCTATAAGTGCTATGACTGTACCTCCTGACATCGATTTCACTCTTGTCATGTGGAATTTGTTCAACACACATTCCCATGCAAATCAAAAAATTCATTCCACGGATCACTTCCAACTGTTGAAAATTTCATGAATGTCTCTGAGGTTTTACCCACCAAGCAATCCACATCCTCACCTTTTTACTACTACTTCATCTCCCCTACGTTAAGCCCAACCCCTAGATCATGTCCAACCCTTGCAACCTACTTCCACACGTACACCAGCCCATTCACCTAATACACCAGTACGCTGGCCCATTCACCTAACACACCAGCTCATTCACCTAATGCATCTCGTTCACCTAATACACCAAGCCATTCACCTAATGTAGTGGTGTGCTAAAAGTAGTTTAATAAAAACAACTAAAATTAACCTAAATCTAGATTCAAAGTAATACTCTAGACTCTCTAAACTCGACTAAACTACTAACCGGCAAGTGAACCGATCGACTCTAGTAAAGCTAAGTAAGTCTGGATATCAAACCCACGAGACTCTAATTAATTACGCTAATTTCTTAATTTAGACTCACTCTGACACGAACTTAACTATTTTTGTGTTTAGGGGGGGTTTCTAAAAATCCTAAGAATGTAATTAAGATTAAATTAATTAACTAAGCTAATCAACGAATTACTGTGAACTTCTTTCAGATGATGAAAACACTACCTAGACAAGAATCCTGATTGCTTTTAGTTGAGATTATATTTGGAAGTTGTCTACTATGGAACCGGGATCTTAATATTCTCACCTCTCGGGAAATCTAAAGGACCCCTAACCCTATCAAGAGCACGCTATGATCCCCTAAAGGTTGTTAAATTACCGGTTATTAGACTCCTTTGCAAGACATCTAATGGATTTATAAAAGTGTCCTACAAGGCTCACTCCCTGTCGAGATCTAAACCTAGGATAGACTTGTTTTCTCAGTTAGACTTGCTAGACAGCAGCTAATAGGTTAACTCCCTAAGAAGGACCCACCTTACGGTTTAATCGCTTAGACCTAGCAATAATCTCGCACCTTGCAGCTATTGATGATTAGTAGAACACTTGATTTTATAAGATTACCAACTATTACTTCTAAGGTTATTTGAGCAATTTCACCCGAAAGAGTTAAGATTTATTACGTGATATAGACACTCACCAAAATCTAAAACCCTGGCGACTCTATTATGTGATAAAGACCGTTACCAAGAATCATACGAAGCAATAATTAATATTCAAACAATATCAAGTATGCATATACATCTAACCGATAGAACAAATCGTTTACAATTCATATATAAACCATAGCTTCCATAAATCCATAATATAATCAAAACATAAGCAATCAATCATCCATGTCTAGGTAGTTTAAAATATTTAGCCAAGAATAGTCATGAAAAACATCAAAATCAAAGTATTAACGAGTACACTAAACATAATGATGAAAGAAAGACGAAAGTAAAGACACCCGAATGATTCCCGCACTTCGTATCTTCAACCGGTAGCTTCCCGTGCTCGAAAACGCTCCAAAAGAACTCTAAAATTCGTCCACAACTTGCACAATTCGTAATTAGGGTTTTATGAATGATTCTTGACTTTTTATAGTAAACCCTGGTCAACGAACAAAGAATTGCCGTCAACATACCCTGTCGTCGCGCGACGGGTGAAGCCTCATGTGGTCACGCAGCGCGACGCTTAAGTTTGACAAAATAATAATTATTTAATGGTGGCGGCATGCGACATGTATAGTAGATGATGGTGGTGCGACGCGAGGACCTATTTTTCACAGAACTTCTCGTTTTTTTATCAGCTTCAGCCTTGCAAACATCCAGAAATTATTCTAACTCCCAAACTCAGCTCATTCTTCTTCGTTTTGCAACATTTTTAGCACCAACGACCTGTAAAACGAGATTTGATCAAAGTAACAAAATTCTAACTAAATCTAAACTACTGAATACGAAATATGCACAAACTCTACACGATAAATGGATGTATTTAACAATACATCAAATATCCCCACACTTACTCTTTTTTCGTCCTCGAAAAAGAATCTATGCATACGGAATCAGAGAAGGATAAATACTGGAGTCAAAACTTATTTATACTTGTTAAAATCAAAGCTTGCGTTAGCCGCGATTGCAAATATACTTGTCCCTTTAAACCCAAACCCGGTTCTAAGCCCCTTATCATGCAAATTTAGTTCAAGTGCGGTCAATCTACCTAGGGTCTCACGCTAGAAGCCACAGTCCACCTAATCTCGCCTCAAGCTTATAGAACAAAAGGAATGATCACTGGACCAATTCCTAACCGCTTTATACCAAAATCAAGAGAATTTAAAACCAAATTTTTCTCATTTTTTTTCATTTTTTTTCTTTCTTTTGAGCTTAGACGTTGCTTTACCTAACCTAGAGGCATTCCCAATCAGAGTCACCATCCCCGAGAGATATTACAATAGGCGTCGATAATTTTTTTATTGCAATTTCGATTTCCCACATCCTAGAGGCATTCCGGGTCAGGGTCACTATTGCAACCAAGATTACATAGGCCTGCGCTACTTTCCTTTAGTTTCTAGCTCATTTTTTTCTATTTTTTTCCTTTTCTTTTCATGCTAAAAAATTCTAACGATTTTTACTTATAACATCATTCTTTATACTCTTATTGGCGGTTTCAATTTCCCATTTTTCCCAGATGAAAACCCACTAGTAGACCGACAATTAAGGTAATATTAAATCAAAGGGACCTAAAACCAAACCGGGCCTATTCACATATCCCAAACTAGACACAAGCTCGACTCTTTTAATCTCATATTATTATTATTTGAACCCAAACAAAAATCCATCTTTTCTATCATTTTCCGTATTAATTTTGCAAACTTCTTTATTCAAAAGACATTTTCTGATTTTTCATTTTTTTTGGATCTTTTTAATTTTTTTTTGTATTTTTCATATTTATGACTCGACTAACTAAGTTAACGAATTAAACTACGACTCAACTAACATGTCCCATCCCCACACTTAAAATTTGCATTGTCCCTAATGCAAGGATGAAACATACTAAACTACCTAAATCCCGAATAAAATAAAAACGAATGTACAAAAAATACCAGTGGAAAACGACTTAGCTGATATGTGAGACTGTCAATGTGCTAGTCGTTTCCACATAAGCCCTCCAATTCGAACGCGCTCAGTAAACAGTTCCTAATCTCGGACACACGAACGAAAGCGACACAAACATCAACCTATCAAACATCATCAACAAACACTACCAAAAGATAATATATATGATAATAAGCGTTAGTTTCAACTATCCACAGACCAAACATCGACCAACCCAAAAACCCAACCAACCTGTTTAAGTATATAAGTACAAACCAAAAGACAAGGTTCAAAACAGCATAAAAGATAAAAAAAACAAAAGATATCAAATCAGCTCCTGCTGCGTCCTCGTCATCCCCACACTAATCATCACCATTCGCGCTTTCTTCCTCCTCAGATTCACTACTATCCCGTCCACTAGCTCCCGAACTACCTTCTCCAAACACATGAAATGGGGGAGCCGGATCATCCATCAATCCTGCACCAACCGGCTCACCGGTTGGAAGAAATCCGGTATCACCATGCTGAACCTGCTCATGATATACCTGAGAGCCCCCACCTGTCTATCCTGCCCAGTCTAAATCTTATGCTCAAGCCTATCATACCTCTGCTCCACATATCCAGATTACGACTGCAAAGTAAGCGACTCAGGAGGCGGCTATCTACGAGGATACTACGGCGTCGGCCTCTCATGTCTCTGCGGTGGGCGCTGGTGACGAGTGGGATCAATCTGCATCATGACATATGCAGCTGGATGTCCCTCTAGTGGCTGTACCTGTGGGCCCTGCCTAATCGGCTCCCAACAGTAAGGCTCAGCATAAGAAACAATGCCTGCTTGCTGCAACTTCCGCATACCAAAGATGATGGTCTTCGGTCCTTCATGTAAAAACCTGAGGTTATACTTATCAAACACCCCTAAATTCAATGCAAGACGGGCAATATACGGACCCATATCCAAAGCAGCTCGGTGACCTCCTCTACGCCCCCTGCTAAACGAATCAGCTAACACAGTTGCCAAATTCATTTCTTGGTTCTCCACCCGACACATCAGAATAAACAACTCAATCCAATTTGCTTTGTTCTCACCCGATTTCCGCCCTACTAAAGTAGTCGACAATATTTTCAACACATATCTATATATCGGATTATGAACCGAAGTGATCAGGTTCGTCAATGCAAACGGGTGGAAATGGTGCTCCAAAAACGGCGTAACTCTGCCACTCCTACACTATACTCTCTATCAGTAGAGTATGCTCCTCTCAAACTAGTAACAAAACTGGGCTGCTTAACCTCTTCCTTTGTATAGAAACCCGAAGCAACCGCGAACCGAGCATGTTAATCTCAAACACTCGCCTACCCAGACTAAACGATATCCCTTTATCATCAGCAAATTTCCCTTCTTTATGCTTCCACGTACTGTGGAACTCCAACACTAACTCCTCATATTGGTCTAGAGCACAATCTAACATCATTCTCAACTTTGGACCCAAGAGATCCAACACCTCCTGTCTAGAGCCTATCTCATCTAACCAACCCCAATCGATGCCTCTATGCTGAAACAAATCTGTATCCTTAAGCTTATCATACTTTTTCCATTCATGAGTTTTTAGCTCAAACTGTAGTATCGGATGGTCAGCTGTGTTATCCACTTTGCATATTGGAATCCGTTCAGTAGCGGTTCTATAAATGATTTTCTCAACCTCGGATCCTTAGCATCTATTTTCAAAACTGGATGATCCTGCAACATCTGACCTGGAACCCTCTTACGGGCCCTACCACCACCTCCTGAACTACCACCCGCAGCTGCTATATCTCAAAACAAGTATTCAACAAGACAAACGGGTAGATAATGAGTGATTACAAGATATTTTTGGAATTTTTAATTTTTATATTTTTTTTGGATTTTTGAATTTTTTTTAAATTAGAATAACCATATGGCTTTTCATTTGCGGTTTAATTCTGAAAATAAAGTTGAATTAAAAAAAAACAACCGGGTTATGTAACACCCCAAAAATACAAAACTTTATATTTCATTATAAAGAATTAATCAAACAAGAATCAACTAACTAGGAATTTATAACCCAGTTAGTTACAAGTCTAGAAGTGACTTACAATAAGGCTAAAACACTTACCTTTCAAGTTAGATTAAAGTTGAGGGACTAAATTGGTAAAAACTGAATCTCTAATGCTTAAAATAATAATTAACACACTAAACACACACATGTGTGTGTGTGTTTAGATCGTACAGAAGAAAGGGGCGACCAGGAGCTTCCTTCAAACCCTAGTTTTCACACAAAATTCACGAATTGAAGCCCTAAATCTGCTCTAAATCAAGTTTCAAACACGAATTAGTGATCACCTCTTTGCAGGGATCAAAAGGTATGCAAAATTTTGGTATTTTGATTCAAGTTCAGTTTTAGGTTAAATGAGAAAATCAAAAATTGAGCTTGAATATATGTTGCATGGATAAAATTAGAAGTAACATGATGTTTAGGGATAAAACCCAAGATGAATTCTTGTTAAAATTTAGTATGATAATTGTAGAGATTATAATCACCATTGTAGGTGATTATTGGGTTTGTAGAGACTAGATAAACACTAGGACTGAGATTACTATTCTAGTGAAAACCGAATTCATGTGTTAAATTTAGTATTATTGATGTTGAAATTTTGTGCAAATTGCCTAATTGAAGTGAATGTAGATGGAAATAACATGTCAAGAACCTAGTAATGATTATGTAAGAATCTGACCTGCTAGGTGTTTGTTGAAACGCCTAAGTGAGGAATAAAATGTTAAAAATCAGACAAAAAAACGCAGATTTGAATATCACAATGAATTGTCCGTTATTGATTATAAAAGAGTTCAAAATTGATTGTGAATGGAACTCTTTAGGTAAAGAATCCGGATCGTCAAGTGGACAAGCCGGAGGTGATACACGCTTGAAGGGTGCACTTTGAAGGTACGCGACTTATGGTTTCGTTACGTTATGTTTAATTGATAGTTTTAGCTTGTTGTATTGAAATTTGGCAAACAAGAAAGCCCGTTAAGTTGCGGAAACGACGAAATGCCATAGACAAATAAAACAGGTCAAATCATGTGTTAGAAATAAAGTTGGAATGTTTTGAAATGGTGGTCTCCATTCGGCATCCAAACGGGTCAAAACAAGTTGAAGTTTATGCTTGAAAATAGTGTTAAAAAGCATGTTTAAATCCTTGAACAAGCGTGATGATTATTGCGTAAGCAACCCTCGGGAGGGGAGCGAAACGTCATAGTCGGAAAACCCGGGATTGGGTAAATTGGTTGTAAACATGTGTTGACAATAAAACAAGTTGTTGAACATGTAGACAAACGGGTCGAATAAGCAAGGAGCCGAATTAAAGACCAATAGTTCTAAAACTGAAATTTTATGTAAATGGTGTCAATAAATGCGTCCGTAATTAAATTACGGTCGCGTAAGAAAAAGAATCGGCTAAAACGGACGAGTCAAAAGTTATGTCGATTTAAAGTTTGTAATTGATAAAAATGGTGCTGGGCTAATTTGCAGCTCCAGCTAGCAACCTTCTGTCAAAAACACACCATGGCGCTACGCCACGGCGAAACAAGATAGCCATCGCGTGACGCGACGGTGGTGGCGGCACGCGACCGCTGATCCTCATCTCCGTCGCGCGACGCAACCACTCAAAACACTAGAATTTTGTTGTTTTTGAATTGTTTGAACATGGAACTTAATCATACTTGTTTCTAAGGTGTCAAAACTAATCTTTTACATGGTTTTGACTGTAGGTGATGACGGAACTAAATCCGGATGGCGATCAAGCAATTGACAAGAACCGAACGCACTAAACAAAGCTTCCGCACTTGATCTATTTTGTTTTAAGTAATATGTAAACACTTGAAGTCATGTCTTGTATGTTTAATTAGTAGGATTTTAACTCGAATATTATGATCATGTATGGTCTGAAAATCATGAAAGTTTTTGTAAACTCGAAATTTTAGTACTAAATGCATGTCTTGTATCATTAATCTCGTTATTTTAAGTTGGGTATTACAAGTTGGTAATCAGAGCTAAGGGTTGTCAATAAAGTGTGTTCAGTAGCTTGATCAAGTATCCGGTAAGAGTTAATTGTTTTAAGTAGATTTAGAGAATATAGAAATGAAACATGAACTGACATGCATGAAAAGAGTGTGTAAGCTCACTCAAACACGCGAAGTGCATGAAACAATAACGGTTGTGTCACACCCCAACCAATGGCGGAAACATCGGGATGAGATGAAGTGTGAAGATTGCTAGAGACATCATAACGCTATTTGTGACAATATTTAATAAACCGATTTCATTTCATAATTCATTTATCAACATTACAAGGAAATCAAATAACATCAAGTTCAAGGGAAATACAATACAACATAATCAAAATTGATACAACGATTAAACCTAAACGTCTATATGTGTATCTAGGCATCAACGCTACTTCATTTCATAACATCATCACCCTCAACCTGTAACATGTTTAAAATAAAGTTCAATGCAAAAGCAAAGGCGAGTATACAAGTTTGGTACGTACATAACAAAAGATAAGTTTTAAACAATTCCTCATAGCAAGCATGTGATTCGAGATAAACAATAAATTTGGCATGTGTCAAACATATCAAACCAATAATGAAACGGAAGATGCTCATGACATAACCACAAGTCTACGGGCGGGTCGTTAATCCTATAGCGCTACATATGTCACGATTAGGCTCGTACGAAGTTAATGATAAGTTTAACACATAATGTCCTCAACCAAGTTTAAAGTATCAAGCAATCATGTATACAAGCATGTTATAGGAATGTTCATGGGTTTAAGCATAAAGTTCATGTGTAAGTTTTGATAAGTAAACATGTTACACCCCAAAAGTGGTAAAAGTAAAAGAGGGGAATACGAGTATACTCACAAGGCTTGCATATGCCTTCCGATTATCCAATTGCTGACGAGTAGAGATTTAGAGTCCGAATGTATAAGGGTTAAAGTTCAAGTATGCTTAGAGTCGAGATTCGGAATAAAACATCATGAAAGTATTATATCAACATAATCATCTTCAACACATAACGCTTGTATGACACTTGGTAACCACGAGGGTTATAATAATGTTTTCATGAGTTGAACACTCATAAGAATCATAACAAGGTTTAGGTCCTAGATGATATCCTACTACTTTGACAAGTGAACATGATTTCAACATCAAAGGTTTGAATGTACATAGATATTATTTAGGCTAGGTAGTATATATTAATAAGTCCTTAGTACAAGTATTTCAAGCATGAGGTAGAAGATTTAATCTTCATTTAGGTACCTCAAATGTGTCATAGAAGTCATGTAGGAGGTAGGAAGAACAAGCTCCCATTTAGGCACCTCTTATGTGTTCACCACTACACTTGGTGTAAAAACAACCAAGGAGGGTCTTGAACAATATTAAGACAATAATAAGAACAACTATACTATGAGAAATCATCAAATCATGTGGGGATTCTATGTTGGATAACCTAAGTTGATCCATAATCACTCGTTCATCAAGCTTGAAGCTCGAACATGACTTGTGGGCTAAGAACCCTAATTAAAACAGAAAATATGTGAGGTTTACACCTCTGATTTCACATTTCTCAGCTTTATTTTTAAGCCTAGCCAACCATAAGATAGGTTGTAAGCATTAGGACATAGGTGTGAGATGAGTTAGACTCAAGTTTGATAAGTTTAAACAAGTTTGAAAGAGTTTAAAACATAACAGAAAGTTTATGGACATTTTTAGGGCAATTCCAGGTCTGATTTCTCCAAGGAGAGATCAAGGAATCAAACCCAATAATTGTCCAAGCAAGTAGGAAGAAGAATCAAGTGGTTTGGTTGAGTTTTGAGCAAGTTATGCTCACTTTTGTAAAGGTGTATGAATCTGCCCGAATTTCTGATTTGCAAGAACTTGAGAGTGATTTTGGAGAGATTAGAGAGTTGTGAAAGTGGAAAAAGGCTTGGAGAAGGCATTGTACTTATAGGGGAGGAGTTAGGGTTGATTGGAGGTGTTTAATGGGGGTTTAGAGGTGATTGGTGGGGTTAAAGAGTTGGGATTTCGTGCAAATTTGCGAGCTGTTTGAATTTTCTGCCCGCCAGACATCCTTATGGACCGTAAGGGTATGAGGCTTACGGTGGTCCGTAAGCCTTTGTCAGGAACAATAAAATTTATTTTTTTGTTTTATTGTTTTGCAACATGTCTAGATGTTATATATTACGTATTTTATGATCATTTTAGGGTATTTAGGCATACTTAACATGTACTAAAGGTAACATAAGTATCAAATGAATAAAATTGAGTAGTGGAATCGTATGAAATCACGGTATCAAGTATGTATGTCACGTATTTATAAATTCAACGTATGTTTGTAAGTATCACGAATATGTATCAAATTGTTTCACCAACAAATGTACAATTATGTAAGAAGTATGTATGACGTGTATTTTAAAGAGATGCAAGTTTTCATTTATGATTCAAGTCTTGTATTTTAAAATGATTGCGACGAAAGAATGATTACAAGAACGCAAGGTTTCTAAAAATAGAATTTCAAGCAAAGGTTTCTAAATGTAGAAAGTATGAAAACGCAGGGCTTTACCGTCTTAAAGGGTTTTGGTAAACGTTTGAGACTTGAAATTTTGAAACGTTTTGAAAAGTATGAAATTTTGGGAGAATAAAAATAAGTTTGTAAAATGAATTGTCTGGCTAAAATGGTTTTGGGGCATAAGCATGGGTGAACGTGTATAGGTAAAACAATTTTGAATAGCTAGATTTGGAGTTGTTTTACAAATGTGTTGTATTTACAAAGGAGGTCTTAATAAAATAGTTTGTAATCAATACGAGTGAGGTAGGTTGCATAGGAGGTTTTAAGGGTAGTGTAAAACCACATGTAAAAATTACCTTTTGAGTGGAACGAGAAAGTTTGGTACTTTAAATAAAGTATTAACGGCCTACTAATATGTTTACCTGGAATAAGAATAGGAATATGGTTTTAAAGGTAATGAGATAAGTTAGGATGCGATTGTTTGAATAAGCTTGATTGTGAATGAGGTTTGTATGAAAGAAAAGGATAAAGGAGAATGATACGAGTATAGAATGAACGAATGACTCTTAAAGAGTGCAAGTATAAGAAGTGTTGGATAGATGAATGTAGCGTGTTAAGGATGAAGTCTCGTCGTGGATAATCAGATATAATACGTTTGTGAGTTGTCTAAAGTTGTATTAGGTCTAAATAGGTCTGTAAAACACTGAATTTCTCGTGACACGTTTTACGAAAGTTTGGTAACGTGGTGAAAACACTTATATATAGGAAGTACCAACGGCGTATCCACCATGTTTTTACCATATTACGTCCGTTCCGTATTCGGTGCCATGTTACGTTCAGTGTCTTACCATACACAGTAGTACATTCTATGGTTCTCATACGCCTATCACTATAATCCCGTGTGCACCCATGATTATATTGATCGTCGCATGATCCGCATAGCTCGTACTAGTTGTGTACGAATTTGGGTAGGTACACTAAAAAAATAAGAATGTGTGCGTATAAGAATAAAGTATGTAAGCAAGTCCATGCTTAAGTGTGTATAGGACCCACGTAAGCGAATCCCTCGGATTCCGCTCGCGTACGGGCACGAATGTATGAATCATGAATATGTATGAAAGATAAGTATGAGTATAAGTGTAAGTTATGACACGCATGCGAATGTATGCATAAACATATGACGTATGAGTATGATATAACCATGAGTATAAGCATAAATGTATTGTTATGGTTATGAGTAAGAGTATGAGCATAACGTGTATGAAAATGGGTATATGTGTGAGTACAAACTTGAGTATAAGTAGGATGTATGATTATAAGCATGAATATGAATATTAGTGTGAACGTGAGTGTAAGTATAATTCTAAGAATATGAATATGAATATAAATTTGAATATAAGTGTAACATATGAGTACAATGTAAATTGTATAAATCGCGACTATTAGTGCACGAGTTAATGATTTTATATATAGTATGAATTTAAATACGTATAAGATCAAGAGGTTTGAGTATAAAAGAAACAAAACTGAGTAGTACATGTGAAGTAGTCGTGAGGTATAAACTAGAACACTTGAAATGATGTGCATGTATAGTTGTTTGAGCAACGTTAAATTTTATCGAAATAAAAAAATTAGATTGAGCTTGGTTTGAAAGGTAGAACATAGTTTGCATATCTAAGAGGATATAAAGTACTCATTGGTCAAGCATAATGTATTTTGTAATGAATGGAAATGCTACTTTTGTTCCAAAAGAGTTTACGTAAACCGAAGGTGATCGATCCCCATGAAGCCTTCTTGCCCACGTGGTTTGTAAATGGGTGTAGGAAAAGGTTTTCGATAAAAAGTAAATTCGTTTCATCAAACAAGAAATTATGAATTCAGGAGGTTCTTGTGAAAACGAGGCTCCTTAGAAAAGAAATTTAACAAAAGGACTTAGTGGTTGTTAAAAGTTTTAGCAAATGATTTGTTGATGTTGAAAGGAGTATATGGTAAAACGATCATATAACATCTACAAGATCCTATAAGTAATTGAGAAATGTTGGTTTGATTTCGATTAAGAACGGAAGTCTCTAGTATGATGATATAACGTGTGCGTGTTTTAGTGATTAAGTTGAATATAAAGTTCATGGGCAAGAGTTTCATTGGACCAATTAAATTGGTAGGTAGCATTTCGTAAGGTTTTGAAGTTCGAGTAATAAAACGTTTTAAGACATGAATAAGAATCTCGTGTATATGTGTTGAGTGAAAATAGATTGTAGGATAGAAAGTACGCTTGATGAAACAATGTATTTTGTATACGTATATGTATGTATTTTGATTAATGATAAATAATTTAGGTATAAAACATGATCGAGTTTGCATAATAAGATATTTGGAAGAGACGTTTTGGTAACGATCACCTAGGTAAGGGAATCACCCCTAACTCGTTGGTGAGGTCGTTTTTAAGAAAAAGGGAGTGGAGTTAATCGTCAAGGTAAGGAAATCACTCCTATCTCGATGATATGTCCCCACTCGTCGTTACAAGGAATACGAATTTAAAATATATGAAATCATGCATATGTATAAATGTATGGAAAGGTTCAATATGATGTGTGTGTGAGAAAAAAAATGTCGAAAGTAAATTCGAATTTGAAAGATTGCGTCGTATAAAATAAATAGTAGAGCACATGTTTGATTAAAATTTAGGATGGTTCCAAAACGGAACTTTGACTAACCAAAGTGGTCGAAAAGTCTTTCGAGTTTGAGGAGCATGCTTTGGCCTAATAGGTGAAATACTCTCGCCGACAAGTCGGTTAACGGTATTTACCCTTCCGGTTACTACATGTCACAAATCGATCGAAATCTCGAGACTTGGCGGGATTTATGAAAACAAAAGATCGAGGAGTGGAACTAGTCGACAAGGTGCGGGTTTCACCCCTAACTTGGCGATTTAGTATCCTAAGTGTGGTTGGTACTCGTCGGGTCAAAATTTGATTTCAACACTTTGACGAGGTTCCACTAGAATTCAAAATTTGAATTTCTCCATCAAGGTGAGGATTTCACTCCTAACTTGGTGGTGAATTTCGTGTAAGAAAAGAAAAGTAGAAGGATTGAGAGTCATTCACCAAATTGTGGGTTTCACGCCTATTTTGGTGAAGTCGTCTCGTTTGTGTGTTATGAGTGTTTTCGGATTCAGAAATATCGAGTAAAATGCATGAGGGAAGTGTATATCGAAGGAATACGCAAACAAGTATAAACACGTAAGATGGCATTTCAAGAATGGTACATAAATAATGAAATGATAAATCAAGTATTAACACATAGAGACAGGGGCGGATCTACCATGGGCCAAGGGGTGGCATCCGCTACCGCTTGGCCGGAAAAATTTTGACGTTTTTAGTGTAAATTTTGGAAAAATTTGACGTTTTTTCGATTTCGTTACCGCTTGGTCGGAATCCTAGATCCGCCACTGCATAGAGAAATAGGTCAAGAATAATACGTAAAGGATCGAACAACAAAACAAGTATTAACACATAATAAGACAAGCATTAATGCATAAGAATAACATGTCGAATATTACCCACGAGTGATATACATGTTTAAAAGAGCATAAATAAGAAACAAATAAAGTATCATGTAGTAGTTCAAGCAAAACATACGAATAAGGCTCTAAAACTATAGACTAGGTAAAAGCATTCCTACTTTTCCTAATTCTCTATAGTTATGGCTCTGATACCAATCTGTCACACCCCAACCAATGGCGGAAACATCGGGATGAGACGAAGTGTGAAGATTGCTAGAGACATGATAACGCTATTGGTGACAATATTTAATAAACCGATTTCATTTCATAATTCATTTGTCAACATTACAAGGAAATCAAATAACATCAAGTTCAAGGGAAATACAATACAACATAATCAAAATTGATACAACGATTAAACCTAAACGTCTATATGTGTATCTAGGCATCAACGCTACTTCATTTCATAGCATCATCACCCTCAACCTGTAACATGTTTAAAATAAAGTTCAATGCAAAAGCAAAGGCGAGTATACAAGTTTGGTACGTACATAACAAAAGATAAGTTTTAAACAATTCCTCATAGCAAGCATGTGATTCGAGATAAACAATAAATTTGGCATGTGTCAAACATATCAAACCAATAATGAAACGGAAGATGCTCATGACATAACCACAAGTCTACGGGCGGGTCGTTAATCCTATAGCGCTACATATGTCACGGTTAGGCTCGTACGAAGTTAATGATAAGTTTAACACATAATGTCCTCAACCCAAGTTTAAAGTATCAAGCAATCACGTATACAAGCATGTTATAGGAATGTTCATGTGTTTAAGCATAAAGTTCATGTGTAAGTTTTGATAAGTAAACATGTTACACCCCAAAAGTGGTAAAAGTAAAAGAGGGGAATACGAGTATACTCACAAGGCTTCCATATGCCTTTCGATTATCCAATTGTTGACGAGTAGAGATTTAGAGTCCGAATGTATAAGGGTTAAAGTTCAAGTATGCTTAGAGTCGAGATTCGGAATAAAACATCATGAAAGTATTATATCAACATAATCATCTTCAACACATAACGCTTGTATGTCACTTGGTAACCACGAGGGTTATAATAATGTTTTCATGAGTTGAACACTCATAAGAATCATAACAAGGTTTAGGTCCTAGATGATGTCCTACTACTTTGACAAGTGAACATGATTTCAACATCAAAGGTTTGAATGTACATAGATATTATTTAGGCTAGGTAGTATATATTAATAAGTCCTTAGTACAAGTATTTCAAGCATGAGGTAGAAGATTTAATCTTCATTTAGGTACCTCAAATGTGTCATAGAAGTCATGTAGGAGGTAGGAAAAACAAGCTCCCATTTAGGCACCTCTTATGTGTTCACCACTACACTTGGTGTAAAAACAACCAAGGAGGGTCTTGAACAATATTAAGACAATAATAAGAACAACTATACTATGAGAAATCATCAAATCATGTGGGGATTCTATGTTGGATAACCCAAGTTGATCCATAATCACTCCTTCATCAAGCTTGAAGCTCGAACATGACTTGTGGGCTAAGAACCCTAATTAGAACAGAAAATATGTGAGGTTTACACCTCTGATTTCACATTTCTCAGCTTTATTTTTAAGCCTAGCCAACCATAAGATAGGTTGTAAGCATTAGGACATAGGTGTGAGATGAGTTAGACTCAAGTTTGATAAGTTTAAACAAGTTTGAAAGAGTTTAAAACATAACAGAAAGTTTATGGACATTTTTAGGGCAATTCCAGGTCTGATTTCTCCAAGGAGAGATCAAGGAATCAAACCCAATGATTGTCCAAGCAAGTAGGAAGAAGAATCAAGTGATTTGGTTGAGTTTTGAGCAAGTTATGCTCACTTTTGTAAAGGTGTATGAATCTGCCTGAATTTCTGATTTGCAAGAACTTGAGAGTGATTTTGGAGAGATTAGAGAGTTGTGAAAGTGGAAAAAGGCTTGGAGAAGGCATGGTACTTATAGGGGAGGAGTTAGGGTTGATTGGAGGTGTTTAATGGGGGTTTAGAGGTGATTGGTGGGGTTAAAGAGTTGGGATTTCGTGCAAATTTGCGAGCTGTTTGAATTTTCTGCCCGCCAGACATCCTTACGGACCGTAAGGGTATGAGGCTTACGGTCCGTAAGCCTTTGTCAGGAACAATAAAATTTTATTTTTTTGTTTTATTGTTTTGCAACATGTCTAGATGTTATATATTACGTATTTTATGATCATTTTAGGGTATTTAGGCATACTTAACATGTACTAAAGGTAACACAAGTATCAAATGAATAAAATTGAGTAGAGGAATCGTATGAAATCATGGTATCAAGTATGTATGTCACATATTTATAAATTCAACGTATGTTTGTAAACATCACGAATATGTATCAAATTGTTTCACCAACAAATGTACAATTATGTAAGAAGTATGTATGACGCGTATTTTAAAGAGATGCAAGTTTTCATTTATGATTCAAGTCTCGTATTTTAAAATGATTGCGACGAAAGAATGATTACAAGAACGCAAGGTTTCTAAAAATAGAATTTCAAGCAAAGGTTTCTAAATGTAGAAAGTATGAAAACGCAGGGCGTTACAGGTTGAATCAAGTTATGAACTTGATTAAATCAAAACAAGTAAATCATATGTTATAAATGAAATGTTTAACTGTTAATGTAAACATTTCAGTATTAACGATGGCGGATGAAAGTAACGATGATGCGGTGCCGAGAGTCACCGAGCAAATGAGAGAAGTGATTGCCAAGGAGGTTAGAAATGCAATCGAAAATAGTTAGTCTGGTTTTATCGATAAGATTCAAAACACGGTTCTATCAGTAGTGGACGAGAGAATCAAGAAAGTGGAAGATAGTGCCAATCTAGCAAAGGAAAAGTCCGGAGGACGAAAGCCTTGTTCATACAAAGAGTTCATGGCGTGCAAACCGCCAGCCTATAATGGGGAGGTAGACCCAATAGTATGCCAGCGATGGCTAAGCGATATCGAGGGGGTATTCGAGAGGACCCATTGTGATGAAGATGACTACGTAGCCTATGGTACGGGTCAATTAAGGGGTCAAGCGAAAGACTGGTGGGATAACAAAAAAGAAAGAAATTGGAAGTGAAGCGGCTAAGGCCATGACATGGGATGAATTTAAGATGCTGTTTCTTAAACATCACACTCCCAAGGCGGTTATTAATCGAATCAAAGAAGAGTTCACGCAACTTAGGCACAAGGGTGAGTCCATAGACAAAATCACAGGAACGTTTATCGATAAGATGAAGTTTTGTGATGAATTGGTGACAAATGAAGAACATAAGATATATTATTACTACAATATGTTGAGCGCCGAGTATAGGGAGTTTATGACTCCTTCAAAATATGAGACCCTTACCGAAATCATAAATATTGCTCGGGAACGGGAGATTGAATTGAAAAAGCAAGTTGAACAGGGCTAACGAAGGGCTCATGATGTTAATCCAAGCCCTATAAGAAAGCACAGATGAATGAAGCGGGGAAGAAATCTGATGCAAAAGTCGGGTCGCCAAGTTGCAAAATCTGCGGAAAGGGTCATAAGGGCGAGTGTCGCTTCAAGGATAAACCTTGCCCCATATGTCGGAAAACGGGGCATATGGCTTCATCATGCCCGGAAAAAGTGACGGTTTGCTACAATTGCTATCGACCGGGTCACAAGAAGTTAGAATGCCCTGAACTAGTAGGAAAGAAAGACGGGCAAGACACGAAAGGTGAAGCCCCGAAGGCAAAGGCTAGATCTTTCCACTTGACTGTCACAGAAGCAAAAGTTGAACCCGAAGTGGTTTCATGTATATTTGCTATAAACTCGATTCCTGCACGTGTATTATTTGATAAGGGTGCGAATAAATCCTTTATTTCATATGGGTTTATTCGACATCCTTCATTTGTTGTAACAAAATTACCTATGCCTTTCGAAGTAGAGATAGGTAATAACAAAAGTTTTATCGTTTGTGATGTGTGTGAAAATTGAAAATTGAGCATCGACAACGAAGAATACACAATAGATTTGATCCCGATGTCGATGGGAGAATTTTAAGTGATCGTGGGTATGGATTGGTTGTCACGATACCACACAAAGGTGGCATGTTTCCGAAAGGAAATAAAACTGACGTCTCCTAGCGGAAAGCACGTTATGATATACGGTGAAAAAGGGGGTAACCCGGTGGTATGCACCATGCTAGAAGCTCATAGACTTATGAAACATGGATGCAAGGCATATATAGTATACGCAAGTGGGTCGAAAAAAGGATCCCTCAAAGTCGAAGACGTGCAGGTGGTATGCGATTATGAAGATGTGTTCCCGGAAGATTTACCGGGAATACCACCAGAACGGGAGGTAGAGTTCAGCTCGCGCCGTCAGAGCTACAAGAATTGATGTCTCAGATCCAAGAACTGCTCGACAAAGGGTTTATCCGACCGAGTGTATCCCCGTGGGGCGCACCAGTACTATTCGTGAAAAAGAAAGATGGCAGTATGCGCATGTGTATCGACTACCGAGAGTTAAACAAACTCACGGTGAAAAATCGATACCCACTTCCAAGAATTGGTGACCTATTTGACCAACTACAAGGAGCGGGTTGGTTCTCAAAGATTGATCTCAGATTGGGTTATCACCAGTTGAAGGTCAAGGAGGAAGACGTACCAAAGACGGCCTTTCGTACGCGGTACGGGCATTATGAGTTCCTCGTAATGCCCTTTGGGTTGACTAATGCACCCGTGGCTTTCATGAACCTCATGAACCGGGTTTGCAAACCTATGCTGGATAAGTCGGTAACTGTATTTATCGATGACATTTTAGTGTATTCGAAGAATGAAGCTGAGCATGTGTATCATTTGCAAGAAGTGTTAGAGACACTCAGACGAGAAAAGCTGTATGCAAAATTCTCAAAGTGTGCCTTCTGGTTACTAGAAGTGCAGTTTCTCGGGTATATCATTAGTGCTGACTGGGTACTAGTGGATCCGTCAAAAGTAGAAGCCGTGTCAAAATGGAGTACTCCAAAGAATCCCTCAGAAATCCGAAGCTTTTTAGGGCTCGCGGGATATTATCGGAGATTCATACAAGATTTCTCCAAAATTGCCTTACCATTGACCAAATTGACTCGCAAGGAGGATAGATTTGTATGGGGCATTGAACAAGAGAAAGCTTTCCAAACACTCAAAGAAAAGTTAACTCACGCTCCGGTGTTAACATTACCGGAAGGGGTTGACGACATGGTGGTTTATTCGGATGCGTCGCATTCGGGGCTTGGATGTGTTTTAATGCAACGAGGCAAGGTCATAGCCTATGCCTAGAGGCAACTAAAGATCCATGAAAAGAAATACACGACTCATGACTTGGAGCTGGCAGCAGTGGTTTTTGCCTTAAAAATATGGAGACATTATTAGTATGGGGTAAAATGTACTATCTTTACCGACCATAAGAGTTTGAAATATTTCTTCGGTCAGAAGGAATTAAACATGAGGCAGAGGCGATGGTTGGAAACGGTCAAGGATTACGATTGTGAAATACACTACCACCCCGGGAAAGCCAATGTAGTGGCTGATGCGTTGAGCCGAAAGGCAGATTATGCCCCGATACGAGTACAATCAATGCAGCATATTGTGACCTCGGGCTTACTAGAAAGAATCCGAGAAGCACAAGTTGAAGCAGTGAAGGTGGAAAACTGGAAAAAGGAAAGAATTGTTGGCCAATTTAAGGATCTCGAAGAAGGCAACCACGGTTTGAAAACACGTTTCAATAGAATTTGGGTTCCTAACACATGTGGAGTTAAAAAGCTTCTACTCGATGAAGCTCACAAATCCCGTTATTCCACCCATCCAGGAGCGACCAAGATGTATAACGACTTGAAACAAAACTATTGGTGGCCCGGAATGAAAAGAGATGTAGTGAAATACATGGAGAAATGCTTGACATGTTTACAGGTCAAGGTGGAGCTCCAAAAACCATACGGTAAACTCCAACCGTTGGAAATTCCGGTTTGGAAATGGGAACACATTACAATGGATTTGTTAACCAAACTACCAAGGACGAACCACGGTTTTGATGCGATATGGGTAGTTGTTGATAGATTGACAAAGAGTGCTCACTTTATCCCGATACGTGAGACTTATACGTCAGAAAAGATGTCCGAAGTATATACCAATGAGATAGTGGCACGCCACAGAGTACCGGTATCCATCGTGTCCGATAGGGATACCCGATTCACTTCAAATTTTTGGCGAGAATTCCAAGAGCAAACGGGAACCAAACTGTTCATTAGCACTGTGTACCATCCTCAGACCGATGGACAGAGTGACAGAACAATACAAATGTTGGAAGACATGCTACGGGCATGTATCATTGACTTCGGAGGTAGTTGGGATGTTTGTTTACCATTGGTCGGGTTTTCTTATAATAACAGCTACCATGTTAGTATCGAGATGGTACCGTACGAAATGTTGTACGGTAGGAAATGCTGGACCCCAGTGTGTTGGGGTGAGGTGGGTCCACGTGAACTCGCTCATAAAGACATAGTTCGAGCCACTAACGAAAAGATTGATGTGGTCGGGC